>VDCT01000503.1:0-46478 GCA_009763385.1 Coix lacryma-jobi var. lacryma-jobi
ATCAATACAAACCGGCCCCGTGCCATCTTCGAGTCCCTAGTCGTGTCGTCGAGTTCTTCGAGAGGAATCATCGATCCGTCGACCTCCGTAAGTACCGACAACCTTGCTATCATGTCTAGTATCATGCGGTGGATTTAGATATCATGCAGTAATCTCGTATGTTAAGCTTAGTATCGTGCGGCGGATTTAAGCTTATGACGGGAAGTTTTTGCTTATGCCTTGTATCGTGCGGCGGATTAAGTCATGAGTAAAAATAGTTATCGGCTCTGTTAGATTTGGCAGATCTAATAGATTCATTAAGTTACCATGTGTTACGTGCTTTATTTATTTAATTCCTGTAACACCTTTTTGCCCAATCTAGATTGATCTTCGTTCGGCCTTGTCGCACGAGTTTGTTTGTGCTTTGCTAACTATAAGATCACAATGGTCGAACCGACTTTCAATCTAGATTGTTACATGTTGTGGGTTCATGCATGTCGATCATGTTTAGGCTTTGACAGAGCTGGGTGCCGTGCGGCAGGTGCAGGTTTTAGATTAGTTTAACCATACTTGGCTTGTATGTTCCTTCTTCATGGACCCCAGTTCGGCTAGTTTGCCGATTCTGGTTAAGCTTACATGAGTAATGAGTTTTATAGATCTATCCAGATGTACGTGTGCTTTTAGCTTCTTATAATTAGATCGTATCATGCGGTGGAATAATCTAATTATAAGGAGTGGTGTAGATTTATAGCAAGTGGTATCATGCGGTGGATTAGCTTTGCTTGGGTTTACACCTGACGGGTTTATGAAGGCTAGACGTGCGGCAGACTAGCTGGATTAGCCTATGCATATGTCATTTGAATAGATTTGTATTTACAAATTGCCCTTTTATCTTCTTGTTACTTATGCGTTCGGCATTCAATATGTTTACAAGCTTTATCTTTTATACTTGCTGAATGACATTATAAATCTGTTCCGACAAACAGCTTCTATAGCTGTGTGCCGTCATGATTGGCTTTCAAAGCCGTACATATGGATTAATGTCTGGTCCTCACTCGGGCATGTTCCAAGGTATTCTCACACTTTCTATCCTTGTTGGTTTTCAGGTCAAACCGACTGGCACGTCTTCCGAATCAGTACGCTCCGGCACCCGATTGAAGCTAGCCTCGTTCGGCTTGCTGTGTGCCTTGACGCGAGGCGTCACGTTTGCGTCAACACAATTTTTGGCACGCTCGGTGGGACAACAATTCCTGTTTGATGTCAAAGCCGGATTCAAGTGTACGCACGGGATGCTGCTGATCAACTGAGTGTACATGGCATCTACGAAGACGCAGATAGCATGCATGGTTGGAGCAGAAGATTGCAGATAGCATGCATGGGTGGATTTGCTCCATGCAGGGACATAGAAACAATTAAAGAAGCTAATGAACTTCTCCTAAGATAGAATTGGCTGATATGGTTTGTCCTAAAATAAAATGGCTTCAAATACATCATGCATGAATGTATCGGTCTCCAAATATATCATGGAACGACATGCCATGAAGAGATAAATAAAAGGGAGATTCGCATGGAGATGTTCCAAGAGATAAAGTCCAAATTCAGATTTACTTGCATGCTGCTATAAATAGCCGATTGAGTATCAAGGGGTCATGCCGAGAGAGAAGTTTGTCGATATAGCTAATATCTGCATGTCATCTTTGGAATCGGCTATTCAGGAAAGGAATCAGTGGATACAACAACCACGAGAAATATACTAATTGGCCGATATGCATACGGAATCGGCTGGAATTATCATTGTGCACGCATCCACGCACCGCCGAGCTCGTATTCGTCTCTACGGCACATCAGCCTCATCAAAAATGACGTTCTTCGAAGCTACCGTGAGTTACCTGATAGCATGCTTACCTAAGCATTCCAGTTCCTCAACAAGAAGAAAGTCAAAGGCATACTAAGCAAAAGCCGATAAGACAGAACCTTCGGCTCTATTAATATAACTTTATCTTTCCCTGAATAAACGCAAAAGGCTCAGTCTGGTGATCAGGTTACGAAAGGCTACATGAGAAGCACAAAGGACGTTAGCAACCCGGACGACCGATGGAAGACCATCGGCTTTAAAACGTTTTCAGCACACTTATATCGATCTTGCTCTATTTAGAAATAAATAAAAGATTTACAAAGTTTATGAAAATAAACTCAAATTTTATTCTAAAATTAGGGAAATATTCTCCAAAACTTTGCAAACTGTTTTGGTTTTCAAACAGTTTTGAATTGGATTTTGAAAGGAATTTAGGAAATAAAAAATAAAAAGAGGAAAAGGGCTCTCCCCTCACCATTTTCCCCTAAACCGGCTAGGTCGCCATGTTCTCAGCCGGCCTAGTCTTCTCCCCCCCCTCAGACGCCTCCACCTCCTGCCTCCCCCCTCCCCCTCAGCATCACAGTGCACCGTCGTCCGCCGCTCTTCGCTGCTAGACGCCTCTAGGGCCTAATCGGCGCAGAGAACCCGCCATAATACTCGCGGTGAGCTCCTCTACCTTCCCCCAACTGTTTCCAAAGTCGCTACTGATCTCTAGTGCGTTCCCGAGCTGCTCTAGCCACTGTGGCCATGGCGTTGCCACTCCCTGCCATGCGTCGCCACCACAGACGACTGCAACCTCTTCGCTCCATTCGATATGAGTTGGGCGGCTCAGATTAGAAAGGTCGCGAAGGGGTATGTGTCGGGTGCATGGGGCTATAGAACCCAGATCCTCCGCGCCTGCTCATGGGTACAGGGCCTCGTGGTGCACTGGCCCACTCGCACGCCACCGCGTGCGCCATGCCAGCGCCGCATTGGTCGACCCCACCATTTTGCAAAAGAGCCCCTGCATTCCTTTCAAACCAACCCGCACTCCATCACCATTGTATGTTGAGTCTTGCGAGTCTTGCATCCTGGCCCCTGAGGTTTGGAAAAAATGAGGCCCAGTCCCACCGCTTTTCTTTTCAGTATTTATTTAAAATACAAAAACAATGTTCAACCTATTTACAGTTTGCCACTTAACTTCAAATGCTTATAACTTTGCGTTTTTAACTACGATTCGACCGTTCAAGTCGCTTGAATTCGTATCGACGAGCTCTACGCATTAGTATACTTTTTAATCTGTTTTCCACTGTTATTATAGTGTTACTTATATACTTTGTATTGGGTCATGTTTGATGTTTGATCCAGAGAGCGTGGATTTCGAGGATCCCAGGAGTAGGACTAGGACTTATGCCTCCGCCGATCTTACCCAGCCTGAAGGCAAGTGTCCTTCACCATACTTGCACCTACTTTATTTTACTTTTGGTATTAGAGTAGTTAGCTCTAGTAGATGTATGCAGTGTCTACATTTGAATCTGATGTTAGGGGTTTACTAGTTATTGCTATATTTTTCTTGTCACCTAGTTTGGGAACATGGGTAGAGTCATTACTTAGCCTTGCAGTCATGAATAGGATGGGATAGTCTTAATTAATAATTTTGATTAATGATCTATGCAACAAGTGGGTTGATAATTCTTGTAGCAACATGGTGATGATTAGGTAAATCCAGCAGGATGGATCGGTTTTGGTGGAATTTGGCTGCCATAGATTTGGCAAATGATCTTGGTGGTTTGGGCCCATGCTAGATTATCCTGCCTGAATCCCTAGGACCCGGTTCTTGAACAAATAACCTGACAAAATAGGACAAACATGAGGTCTGGATAGGCTGGACCTAGCTAAGTAATAGTTTCCTCCAAGTTGAGGGTTTACATGGGCTCGGATTATGTGGTTCAAGAGGGGGCCCTAGGGTCATGACCCTTTGTATGGGGTAAAACCTTAGAGGTACGTGTAAAACAGACTTGGAGGGATTTTGTAACGTCCTTGTAGTGCGACCCTACTATGTACCTTGGCAGTGTTTAGTGTGACGGGGAAATGCACGGACTCATGGTAAAGATGTGCAACCTCTGCAGAGTGTAAAAACTGATATATCAGTCATGCTCATGGTCATGAGCGGGCATGGACTTCTTCAGGATTCGTTGGTTATGGTTCTGGTTCGGGTTTGGTTGCCTGATAGAATTCAGGTGTGGGTTTCTAGTGGATTCTGAGTGTGGGTTTGCTGGTGGACTCAAGTGTTGCTTGCTTGGTGGATTCCAAGGTATGTTGCTTAGTGGATTCTGAGTGCGTGATTGCTCAGTGGATTTCGAGTGTTGGTATTGGTTGTAAGGAGAATTGAAGGTGGTTAAACCAAGTAAATAGGTGCACATGAAAATAGGATTAATAGGATATGTCGCTTTAGGTGCTCGTGTCATACAAAGTTAGCCTATCCATTTGATACTAGTACATGTCATTATTATTTCCTACACTTGCGGAGTACATTTCAATGTACTCACCCTTCCTCTTTGTCCCCCCTGCTACCTGCGGATACATGGGTGTATTGCCGAGTCTCTGAGTGATGAGTGATTGTCAACTGGGATAATGTGCATGTTCTTTGGCTTGTGTTGTGCAGGTGTCGAGCACGGAGACAGTGATCAGAGGCAAGGTGAAGGTCAAGTAGAGACATGCCGTGCCGATGGACCGAGAGTGGCGAAGGGCGGACGTGAGGCTTGGACTGAGGGACCGGTGGCCCGAGGATCAGCTGTGGTGGCTGGCAGCCTGGGACAGCGACGAGCGGAGACTTGCGGGCACGGTATTGCTTGGATCGAGGACCTGGGGACACGTGTCGATGGACGGGGTGCACGGGCGGTGCATCCCCTCTACAGCTTCGGTTTGGTGGTAGAGCCAGAGAAAAACCATCGGGTGGACGGTTTCCAGGTTTGGGCCTCAAAACCTGGGCGCGGATGGTTTCCGAGTTTGGCCACAAAACTCAGGCTGAGGACGGTTTCCAGGTTTGGGCCTCAAGACCTGGGTGCTGCGGGTTTGCTGAGTTTGGGCCACAAAACTCAGTCTACGTGGGCTGGTTTCCCGGTTTGGGCCTCAAAACCGGGGGTTGGCTGTGAAGGCTGGTTTCCCTGTTTGGGCCACAAAACCGGAGGTGCAACGTCCGGGAAAAGGACAAACAGAGCGGTGGCGGCACGTGGCGGCAATCGGTGAGGTTGCGTCGAGGCAACGCTACCAGTTGTGCGGGCGTGGCCGTCGGATCCACCTACCATCGAGTTGGTCCAGAATAACCTTAGGGTTTAGCTGGTTCGCTCTGTAAGTAGTTAGGGGTAGAGTGGGAATTAGGAATAGTTAGAATTAGGATAAGTAGGGGGAGACACCCACCTCCCCATCTATCTCAGTGATTTGCTCTTTGCTTCTAGGGTTTCCTGCTCTCCCAATCCCTATTGTAGCTAGCTGAGATCCGCAGGAACCATACCTCTGTGTACTGGAGTTTTTGAGGAAGTGAGGCCGTAACCTCACTGTTGTAGCGTGTGGTAGCCACACGGTTGCAGATCGATGACTTGATTCGCGTTTTTGGTTCGTGTTCTTCGTGTTCTTCGTTCTCTTCCGTGATTTTCCTGTCACTCGATCTCCCTCTCTAGTGCGTCTTGCGAAATCCATTTGAATCAAGTTGTTCTTTATAGTGAGGAGGTCATTTCGACCAAGAAATTCATCTAACTCCTCACGAACAAGTAGATCGGGTTGATTTCGTTTTCGTGGCGCCTTTTCGATTCATTCTCCTCCCCTTTTGATTTCCCGGTGTTTGAGTTGATTTGAGCGGATGATTTCTTGGGGATAGTCTCCTAACTACCTCGTGATCATCTTCTCCAAGTTTGGGAACGTGGGATTGAGTTTTGATTCGGATTTGAGAGGATTCGTGAGAGGGGCGATCAAAATCGCCCTCTCTGTTCATCCGCGGACAGTCCGCCACCAGGGGCGCGGACAGTCCAGGGGTCGGGCTCCAGCCTGTTCAGTGGCTGCGTGGCTCGGGCGTTTTCGTCCGGAGTGACCTGCGGACAGTCCGCCGGTCTAACTCGCGGACAGTCCGGGAGCCGACCAGGGGACTTTCAGCAACGTTGTTGTTTGGTTCATTCGGCCGGCGGATAGTCCGCCACCAAGTCGCGGACAGTCTGCAGTATGGGCGGACAGTCCGGGACCCCCAGGTCCGGACAGTCCGGGAATCGCCTGAAGCTTCCGGTTTTGCGCGTTTGCTCTCCCGGCTTCCTCGCTTGGTTTTCGGACCTCTCGTTTGGCCCTTATAGTTGACCAAGGAACCTCTCTAGGTATCTTTGCTACTTGTTAGCATCGGTATTTGGGGATTTCTCGACGTAGCCGTCTATCTACGTTCGAGACTTAGTTTTTGAGGGTCGAACTTGTTCCGGTGTTTTGCCGATTGGTTTGCTATCGCTTTGTGGTGCCTCGCTGTGATCCTAGAGATCATCCACCCTCTTCCAAGGGTCGTGGGCATCACGATTTCGATCAAAGCTTTCGGGGGTTGATTTTAGGGACAATAGGCCAAAGTTTCGAGAGAAATTTTTGTGCTCTCATTCACCCCCCCTCTGGTCGCCTTGCTAGTGCTTTCTCGGTCCTTCAATTGGTATCGGAGCGGGTTAAGGATTGTGACACCCTAGTGTCAAGCACTGCATTAGGAACTACATTTAGCTTCTAAAATGCATAATCAATGCATTGCATCATTTCATGTGCATCAAAGTGCTTTTGTCTCTGATTTATTGTCTGGATTTTGGTTTCTATTGGACTTGGTTGTTTGAGTGACTTTCTGACTTGGCAAATAGTTTTATAAAATAGAGAATAATGAGGCTAGTACTTTTCATGTTGACACTTTGATTTAGTTCAAAATTATTCATCAAATAAAAATGAGATAAACAAAATGATTTATGTCTCAAAAATTGGCTTTATTTATGTGGAGGTTGTAAAAATGGTTTTCAGAAAAAGTGTCTTATACGAAAGTTGTAGAGAAAATTATTTTGAGCAACTTTTATTTTTGGGTCAAAATCTAGTTTGAAGTTTTTGGAACAGTTTTGAACGGTCAAAGTTTGAAAAGGTTTTGGAAAAAGAAAAAGGAAAACAACTTTTTCCCGGCGCCAGCCATTCGGACCATCTGGCCTTTTTGGCCCAGGCCCAGCCGCGCCGCTCCGCCCCGCGCGCGGCACTCGCCCGCACGCGCGCGCCGGTCGCCCCGACCGCGCCGCGCCGTACGCCGGCCAAGCCGCCTGCGTGGCCGACGATCTCTGCGCCGAATTCCCCCTGGCCACTCTCCGCTCGATCTTCGCGTGTCCGAGCACGCCACAATCCGCCTCAGCCACTCCCGCTCCGCCTCGCCTGCCGCGCTGCTCTCGCTCACCGTGCTGCCGCTCGCCGCACGCCATGTCGTGGCCCCCGCCACGACCGGCCGTCCGCCCGCTCCGTCGAGCAAAACCCGAGCACCTCCCTTCGCTCCCTCACTCGCTCTCTCATTCGCACTCGCTCGCCTGCCAGCTCTCCCCTCCTCTCTGCGAACGAACGCGAGCGCGAATGCTCGTGCCTCGCCGCCGTTCGACACCGCAAGGGCACCTCGCCGTTCCAACCTCACCCATCCACCTCCGATCGATTCCTCCTGCTCACCACTCCGCCTACACCCCAGGACACCCGGTGCTCAAGCTAGCACCACATCCCGAGCTTCACCGACGCCGGAGTCCAAGGAGCGCCGCCGCGGTCGCCATCAGCGCCGCTCGGAGCCCGGAGCCGTTTGTCCCCGACCAAACCTCCGCCGAGTACCCTCTTCTCCGTTGAGCTTCGCCACGCCAAGGCAAGGTGACAACACCACCTAGCCTCAACTCGACCGCCCTCTAGCCTTCCCCTCTGGCCCAACCGAGCGCCATGGACGCCGCCATGGCCATGCACGTGGTCGAGCTCCATCGGAGCTTCACCGGCGGAACCAACCCTTCGAATAGCCTCCCTAGGGTTCACTTAAGCTTTTGCCTCCACCAATTTCACCGGCGACCACCGGAAACGGCCAAGCCGAGCACCACCGTCGCCACCGTCCGCCATGGCTCGTTGCCGGCGAGCTACGGCCACCCACTGGCCAAACCATCACCACCGATGGGTCCGCCTCGTCGAGACGAACTCATCAAGCCTAACCTCACCGCCGGCAACCCCACAGGCGGCGAGCAATCGCCGGTCAACCCTCATCCCCTGTTCGGCTTTCACCGACACGTGGGCCCGTTGACCTGGCCGGCCCCACACGTCAGCCACTCTTGGTCTATGGGCCATGTCTACGCGAGTTGGGCCGGGAAATTCAAATGTTTTTCCTTTTTGTTTTTAATTTCTAGAAAAGCTTATTATTTTTGTGTAGCACGTTTTAAAAGTCCAAATGAAGTACTTTCAGTTTTGTTAGATTTTTTTAGTAGATCTATCATGGAAAAATATGAAAGTATTTTTTGTGAAAGTTTATTTTACTGTTTTTATTTAATTCAGTTTATGTGCTTTTGTTTGGATAAATAGAAATAGGTGTTTTCTGGTTGAGATAATTCATGGAAAATTTTGTGTAGGTTTCTTATCATGTTATGTATCTATGAAAAATGTATGAGGCACTGTTTATGTAGAAAAGTTTCTGTTATGATTTAAAGTCCTTTTTAGCTGTTTTCTTGAAATAAATGTTAAGGTGACTTATAGGTCAAAATAAATTATGGGAAAATGCATACACTCTCTGTATATGATGTTTTAGTTAGGAAAAATGTAAGCATGGTTGGTTATGTGAAGAAAAATGAAGTTGCTTTATAAATGTACTTTTTCTGTGTTTTTCTTAAGAAATTCATGTAGCATATAATATAATGTTTCTGTTCATGGAACTTTCTTGATAAATATGAAATGTGAAGTAAAATCTGGGAAAATGTGAAAATGAGTTTATCACCCTTTTCCCGTAGGGTTGTAGTTCAATGGGGTTATTTTGGAATAGATTTGTTTATTTTGCGTAGGTTTGTGTATTTATGCCCTGACAGTAAATTTTCTACAGTAGAATGTTTATGAGTAAAGAAAGCTTGGAAAATTATGAAATCTGCTGTTTGACACCTTTTGTGTGAAAAGTTAGTTCAAAGCACTTGTTGAGCAGTATATTTCATCTTTTTGTAGCCGATGTTCTTTGTTTTGTCTCTTGCTGGAATTTGGTCAGTAAAGTCCAGTAATGTCAATTTCTTTCTGGAATTTTTGTGGATTTTTCTGAGTTCAGAAAAATGCACTTGCAGTTCAACCCTGAGTTTGTTTTGGATTATTAAATAACAAATAGATGAAATAATGGATTTTGTTTTATGAGATAAATAAGTATTTACCTCAATGTCAAAAGTGGTTCAACAAGTTGGTTTTGTTGGTTTGCAAGAAATGTTACTTTTCATACCACCACATCTCGCACCCCGCTTATTTATTTATTTATTATTCGTTGCATGCAATAGGATCGACAGTCCCGGAGCCCAGTCAGGAACCGGAAGAAAACGCCGAGCAGGAGATCCAGGAGCTGCCAAGAACCGAGGAAGTCGACCCCGCGGCAGACACTAACTTGCCCGAGTGCCCCTCCCACGAGGCCTCGGTCTTCACTCAAGGCAAGCCCCGGAGCATATTAAGCCTCCTATCTTTTGCAATTAAAATTACTTGAGTCCTTTTAAATTGTGATGCATTAGGTTAGGAGTTGATTGAATCTTACTTGCTGCATTACCATTCCTTGATTATTGATTATTACCTGCCTTATTATCCTGTTACTTATTTATATGTAGAATTGCTTAGTCTGCTAAATAAAAGTAGTAGTTAAGGATGTTCCCGTAATACCCCTGGTGGGTATTTACCGGATCACGGTTGGCTATATTTGCTATCGTGGAAAAGAACCTGAGTTGTAGTGAAATGCGGTCAACTGGAAGGCAACACACAAGTTTGGAAACTTAGGGCAGTACGTCCATTGGATCGTGTAGGTTTGTATCGATGTTGGCCCTCGTTCATTTTTGAACGCGCCCTTTTACTTAGGGATATGTCGGTGTCGTAATCATCGACCCCAAAGCCGGTTAGACGCTGTTCGGGCCGATCTCAACCCGTGTCGCACCCTCTAGTATGGAAACACGATCTGCCTCGGAATGGCCATCGTATAGTTCCAATTGGGTGGTCTGTGCTGTGAGCCGCGATGATTACCACCACGAACAAGCATCGAGCGGTTGCCCAATGCATGGACCCGACGGGGAAAGTGTGGGCTGGTATTAAAGGTCTTTCAGCAGCTGGTTTGGAATTCGATTCGAGTCACCGTCTCCCCCAGTTAGTGGGAAACTATGGCGAGCTTCACCACGATGCAACTCCACGTAATGTCTTGAAGGTTCAACTAAAATGTGGATAAGTCAACTGGATATGGTTATATTATTGCTTGTTAGACTCAAGTGTGTGTAATAGTTCAGGTGCGAACCTAGAGTAAGAGATAGGTCAAAAAAAACTGACAGCTCATCAATGTCATTAATACTCCTTATCTTAATTGTGAGCTTTCCGCAACTAAAGATCCTAGCTCCACCAAAAAGGCCTTGCATATCCTTGGTGTCTTTATTTTCAGTTGGACGGGTAAGTCTAGCTGAGTACATTCCCGTACTCAGGGTTTATCCCATTGTTGCAGATGGCCAGGTCTACTATGGCTATTGTAAGCACTGCCTCTACCCGGTGGAAGGTGATGAGGAGTAGGCCCAGGGCAGGGTCGTCCAGAAGCTTCCCCTTTTCTTTTGCTGGTCTGAGACTACTTGTGGCACATTACTTGAAAAAGGAGGAGTGAGTTGTGTTGAGTTAGACTATCAAAACAATGTTTTATTTGGACCACATGTGTGGTGGTCGTGTTTCAAACTTATTTAAGCTTCCGTACTTTTAAATTTGGTATTGTAATAACTCTGTCTTAAATTCGCACTCTGATGTTTTAAATCCGGTTTCGTTTATCTGTGATGTATCCTCGCGAATGTAATTCTTGAACAATGCGATCCTATATGTTGTACGATGATAGAAATCCTTTGAGATTTCCGGACTACCGGGGTTATATGGGTTCAAGTATGAGTCGATGTCAGACGGATTTGACTAAGACGGTACTTGAGCTCTTATAATCAGGACGGTTCCGCCACAGCTGGTATCAAAGCATGGTTCAAGTTATTGCATCCGCAAGGAGCTATTTCCAAACTAAAATGGGTATTTCAAAACTATTTTCAAAACTATTTTCGATTACTAAGTGTGCCCAGTCTCGTCCTTAAGCCTATACTAGGAATCAGGTGGCTTAACTGCTAACAGGGTTCAGGGTTTTGCTTCATGCTGGATCTTTATTTGTTGGTCCATTCTCGGGAAAAAGAGAATGCGTCGATCGCGAAAACATGCATAAAATGATTTTGTGAGATATGAGAGCATTACCGTCCAATCGTCGGTCTAGGTGAGAGTTCTTATACCAAGTATGTGCGAGCTCCACGCGGACACATACGAGGGTATCAATGTTTTGAGGGTGTTTTCTCTTTTGGAGCATAGTGTTTAGTGTTGGCTTCTATGCATTTTGCACATATTAGCCAATACTCAGTTGTTTTACCATTGGGATTGCTTTGGGCTGAAATAAATCTTCTGCAGGTACACTAACTATGCGATCGAGTAGAACATGTAGATAACGCATGAGAGATCGTTCTTGCCATCGACTAGAACGTTAGGACTTACGAGTCATGTTAGTGAGTGAGAACGTAAGTACGATCATGCATCATGTTTATATTCTTGCATTTACATTACCTCCCCTTAATTAAAAGTTGTCTCCTTTATATAAAAATTTGCCAACTTAATATCCGTCTTACGAGAGTTCGAAACCCTTTGTTTCTACAGATGGCCCGGACTAAGCTGACTGCTCGCAAGGCCACCGGAGGAAGAGGAGTTCCGCGTCACCATTTGGCCACCAGGTTGACCCGGAAGACGTTCTTGTCCTACTTCGGGTTGCCGACTATCCTTTGGAGGATTCTGCAGGCCGTGGGCTATGCGGAGGGATAGGAGCCCAGGTACTCGTGGCAGAAGGAGATCTACGGGAAGGATTCGTTGGTCATGGTGGAGATCAAAGTCAAAGCTTTGCCTGCCAAGCCTCACTGGACAGGATGGACAGAGATCACCAGGGGCACTTGTGCCAAGGATGGAGCTAACAGGGCAGCATACCTGGTGCTGAAGGATATCATCGCCCGTTTTCCCGCCGACCTAGCTAGTGCTATGGCAGGAGTGTTCCCCCGTGGATCACTTTTTCCATTGCGCTGGAAGCAGACTTTGGAGTCAGTCTTGACAGGGAGCCCAGAGGAGAGGTTCTACTGCGAGACGCTTGTGATGAGTGCCACCGGAGCTTTGTTAGGTGTATGTGAGAGTTTGGAGCGCACTCTCGAGAGCGTGTCATTCACCCTCACCGCCACCTACCAGAGCAAGAGGAAGCTACAGGAAGAGTTTGACGCTGAGGTAGCCCGTCTTCAGGAGAAGATTCACCAGATCACACTCGAGCGTGACGATGCACGTGCCACAACAGGTGCAGAGACCACCGCCAGGACCCTCGCCGAGCAGATGTATCTAACAGCATCCCCGCAAAGGGATGAGGCCCGCACCGCGCTCGACCAGCTCAGAGAGGGAGCTCACCTCTTGATACAGCAGATCCATGGCCAGCAGGCCTATATCGACCAGCTCCACGAGGCAGTCCATCAGATGCACCACGCCGCACAGGAGGCCGCCGCCCCAGCAGCTTCCGAGGTTCCCGCAGCCGAGGCCCAGGACCCCCAGGACGGAGAGGTCCTTGGTCCCGACGTTCCACCAGAGGAGGCTCACGTTGACGAGCCGATGATCGACGCCGACACAGAGGACGCCGCATCCACCGCTGGAGACGCCTGAGCGTTAGATTCGCTAGGAGCCATTTTCTTTTGTATAGCTTGAGCACGCTCGCTGATGATGTAACACTCAGACATGTGTTGGTTTTATGTTTAAGTAGTATGATGGCATGTATGGTTTTGGACAAAGTCCAGACTTCGATCTGGCATCTTTTATAGAAATCCGTCGTTTGCATGTCTAATTTCGAGCACTTATTCTGTGATGTTGTATGGAAATTAGTAATTATACTTGGTCGTGTGCTAAATTTTTGAATTATGTACAACGCAGTATTTATTCATGATCAATGTAACATCACCTAATGGTTGCTTATTAATGGGATATGCAGATGTCGGCACACACTCGCAGTCAACGTGGACAAGGATCCGGGCAGGAGGAGAATCTGCCACCTCCCCCACCGCCGCCGATGACGCCAGAAGCGTTTTTCGGCCAGTTCTTGGGCAGCCAGAGGAACATGGAAGAGATGCAAAGGCACATGGAGGCCACCCTTCGCAACATCGCTAACAACACCGCGCAGCAGCATCAGCAGCGCCAAGGCCCGGAACCCAATCAGTACAGCTCCTTCTGTGACTTCTTGGACACCCGTCCTCCGGTGTTCAAGGAAGCCACCGAACCGCTTGAGGCTAATGAGTGGCTCAACTCCATCACCCAGAAGTTCTGTCTGCTTCGTCTGACGGAAGAGCTCAAGGCGGAGTACGCCGCCCACATGTTGGAAGGACCCGCAGGTTTGTGGTGGGCCCAGTACCGTGCATCCTTGCCTGCAAATGCACGTGTCACTTGGGATCAGTTCTCGACTGCTATGCGCAACAACTACATCCCTAGTGGTCTGATGGAAATGAAGACTACAGAGTTCATGAGGTTGTCCCAGGGAACCAGGTCCATGTCAGAATACCTGCACAGCTTCAATAATCTATCTCGCTACGCCCCCGACTTTGTCAACACCGAGGCCAAGAAGATCACAAGCTTCAAGCGTGGCATGAGTGCCGCCATGCTTTCAAAGATGGGCAACAGTCACCGCACTACCTTCAGTGACTTCGTCAGTGACTGCCTAAACCAGGAGGCCAATGACAGCAGGCTGGCGACAGAGACTCGTCGTCGTGCGAACGAAGGAGGTTCGTCTCAATAGAGGACCCCTTTCGGAGCACGCACCCCGTATCGCCCGCCCGTTGCTGGAGCAAGATTCCGTCCCCCGCAGAGGAAGATCACCACCAACTGTCCCCGTCCCGGTTTTCAGAAGCCCTACACCGCTCCCCAGATGCAGAACAAGGCTAAAGCAGGAAGTGCAGGAGGTCCCAAGACCCCATATGTGATTGGGCCATGCTACAACTGTGGTCAGACTGGACATCTGTCACGTTAATGCCCCCAACCAGAGAAGCTGTACACCCAACCCTGACCTCGCACCGGCAATGTGCATTTCACCACCGTGGAGGAAGTACCAGAAGGAGAACCTGTCACCGCTGGTACATTTCTTGTTAATCAATACCCCGCAGTTGTGTTGTTCGATTCTGGAGCATCGCATTCTTTCATAAGTGAGAACTTTGTTATAAGAAGTAATCTTGAGTTGGTAGAGTTAGATCGGGGATATCAGATAAGTTCCGCCGGAGCTGTTCTCTCCGCACGTAAAATGGCTAAAGGAGTGGAAATGACTTTTGGGGATAAGAAGGCCATAGTGGATCCCATCGTAATCCCTGGTCTGGGTTTGGATGTGATCTTGGGTATGGGTTGGATGAAACTCTGGAAGGTCAATCTTGACGTCGCAGAGCGAGTAGTTTCTATGGTTAGCCCTCGCAGTGGGTCTACCTTTCAGTTTAAGTTACCCCAAAACCCTCATGAGATCGGAGTGTTGTTCAATATCACGGCAAAGCAGATAGCCGAGATCCCGATAGTATGTGAGTTTCTAGATGTCTTTCTTGATGAGTTGCCAGGACTACCGCTAGATAGGGATGTGGAGTTTGCTATAGAGTTAGTCCCTGGAACGGCACCCATATCTCGAAGGCCGTATAGGATGCCCGCTAACGAGCTAGCGGAGCTCAAGGTTCAGTTGCAAGAGCTTTTGGATAAAGGCTTGATACGCCCTAGTTCGTCACCTTGGGGATGTCCCGCCATCTTCGTAAAGAAGAAGGATAAAACTTTAAGGATGTGTGTGGACTACAGGCCGCTTAATGCAGTAACTATAAAGAACAAGTATCCCTTACCCCGAATCGACGTCTTGTTTGATCAGTTATCAAAGGCAAAAGTGTTCTCCAAGATCGACTTGAGGTCAGGTTACCATCAGATTAAGATCAGAAGAGAGGATATACCAAAAACAGCTTTCTCCACCAGATATGGACTTTATGAGTATCTAGTTATGTCCTTTGGATTAACCAATGCACTGACACAGTTCATGTACCTGATGAATTCGGTCTTCATGCCCGAGTTGGATAAGTTTGTTGTGGTGTTCATCGATGATATCTTGGTATACTCTGAGAATAAAAAGGATCATGCGGAGCACCTACGAGTTGTTTTGACCCGACTTCGAGAGCATAAGTTGTATGCTAAGTTCAGCAAGTGTGAATTTTGGCTTAAGAAGGTACCTTTCCTTGGTCACATCCTTTCAGAGGAAGGAATCTCTGTAGACCCGTCTAAGGTACAGGAGGTCATGGATTGGGAAGCGCCCACAAGTGTTTTTGAGGTTTGCAGCTTTTTGGGTTTGGCCGGATATTACCGTCGGTTTATTCTGGATTTTTCGAGAATAGCCAAACCTATGACCCGTCTGACGCAGAAAAACAAGAGGTTCGAATGGACTCCAGAGTGCGAAACAGCTTTCCGCACTCTGCAAACGTTGTTGACTTCTGCACCCGTGTTGGCTCAGCCAAACTTGGAGGAACCTTTTGATGTGTTTTGTGACGCATCCAAGATCGGACTTGGATGTGTACTCATGCAGAATGGAAGAGTTATCGCCTATGCTTCCCGCCAGTTGAGACCGCATGAAGAGAATTACCCCACTCATGACTTGGAATTGGCAGCCGTAGTGCATGCACTCAAGATCTGGAGGCATTATCTTATGGGCAACCTATGTCATGTTTACATAGATCATAAAAGTCTGAAATATATCTTCACCCAGCCAGAGTTGAACATGAGGCAGAGAAGATGGTTAGAATTGATTAAGGATTACAACCTTGAAGTGCATTACCACCCGGGAAAAGCGAACGTTGTAGCCGATGCCTTGAGTCGCAAGACTCATTGCAACTCCCTACAACCACTTTTGGAAGATGAATTCAACCTTATGCACCCCGTTATGCTAAACAATATCACTCTTTAGTGCACCTTAGAAAGTGACATCATCAAAGGACAAAAGACCGATGAAGAGATCTGTCAGATTAAGAAGAGGTTGGAAACCAATAGTTCTTTGAACTTCAGGACCGATGAACAAGGAATTCTGTGGTATAATCAGAGGTTGGTTGTTCCTAAGGATACGGAGCTGAAAGAAAGAATTCTGAATGAAGTTCATAATTCAAAGTTGTCTATCCATCCAGGAAGCAGTAAGATGTACCAAGATCTGAGAATAAGGTTTTGGTGGTCAAAAATGAAGAAAGAAGTTGTAGCTTATGTCGCAAAGTGTGATACTTGCTGCAGGATAAAAGCTATACACCTGAGACCTGCCGGATTGTTACAGCCATTGTCCATCCCAGAATGGAAGTGGGAAGAGATTAGTATGGATTTCATCACAGGTCTTCCCACCACTCAGAAATGAAATGATTCTATCTGGGTTATCGTGGATCGGTTATCTAAAGTGGCTCACTTCATACCAGTTAAGACTACCCACCGACCTCATCAGTATACAGACTTGTACATTCAGAACATCTTGAGGTTACATGGAGTTCCAAAAAGGATTGTCTCTGATAGAGGACCCCAGTTCATAGTGCGTTTTTGGGAACAGTTTTTCAAAGAGCTAGGGACTAAGTTGGTAAGAAGTTCCGCTTATCACCCCCAAACCGCAGGACAAACAGAAAGAGTGAACCAAATTTTGGAAGATATCCTCAGAGCTTGTGTTCTATCCTCAGGAGAATCATGGGAGAAATGGTTACCCCTCGCCGAGTTTTCGTATAACAACAGCTATCAAGAAAGCATAAAGATGGCACCGTTTGAAGTTTTATATGGACGAAGATGCAGAACCCCGGTAAATTGGGTTGAATAAGGAGATCGAGGATTTTATGGGTCAGATTATGTAAAGGATGCTGAGGAGATTGTGCAAATCGTACAACAACATATCAAGGCAGCACAGTCCCGACAGAAAAGCTACGCTGACACACGAAGGAGACCCTTGGAATTTCAAGTAGGAGATTATGTTTATCTCAAGGTCTCACCTATGAGAAAGGTCCAACGTTTTGGAATCAAAAAAAAGTTAGCACCTCGATACGTGGGACCGTATCAGATCGTAGCTAAAAAGGGAGAAGTGGCATATGAAGTACAGTTACCCCTAGAGATGAGCGCAGTCTTTCCTGTGTTTCATGTATCTCAGTTAAAGAAGTGTCTACGAGTCCCGGAACGAGAGGAAGTTCAGATCCCATATGTTACTATCAGATCCGATCTAGAGTACTATGAACAGCCCAAGAAGATTTTGGACACCAAGACCCGAGAGACTCGCAACCGAACGGTGAAGACTTACAAGATCCTCTGGAGCAACCACGGACCCAACGATGCGACTTGGGAAACCGAGGAGTACTTGCGAGTGAACTATCCCGCTTTTTATAAAGATTGGTACGTAACTCAAATCTCGGGACGAGATTTCTTTAAGGGGGGAAGGGCTGTGACACCCTAGTGTCAAGCACTGCATTAGGAACTACATTTAGCTACTAAAATGCATAAGCAATGCATTGCATCATTTCATGTGCATCAAAGTGCTTTTGTCTCTGATTTATTGTCTGGATTTTGGTTTCTATTGGACTTGGTTGTTTGAGTGACTTTCTGACTTGGCAAATAGTTTTATAAAATAGAGAATAATGAGGATAGTACTTTTCATGTTGACACTTTGATTTAGTTCAAAATTATTCATCAAATAAAAATGAGATAAACAAAATGATTTATGTCTCAAAAATTGGCTTTATTTATGTGGAGGTTGTAAAAATGGTTTTCACAAAAAGTGTCTTATATGAAAGTTGTAGAGAAAATTATTTTGAGCAACTTTTATTTTTGGGTCAAAACCTAGTTTGAAGTTTTTGGAACTGTTTTGAATGGTCAAAGTTTGAAAAGGTTTTAGAAAAAGAAAAAGGAAAACAACTTTTTCCCGGCGCCAGCCATTCGGCCCATCCGACCTTTTTGGCCCAGGCCCAGCCGCGCCGCTCCGCCCCGCGCGCGCGCACTCGCCCGCACGCCGCGCGCCGGTCGCTCCGACCGCGCCGCGCCGTACGCCGGCCAAGCCGCCGCGTGGCCGACGATCTCTGCGCCGAATTCCCCCTGGCCACTCTCCGCTCGATCTTCGCGTGTCCGAGCACGCCACAATCCGCCTCACCCACTCCTGCTCCGCCTCGCCTGCTGCGCTGCTCTCGCTCACCGTGCCGCCGCTCGCCGCACGCCACGCCGTGGCCCCCGCCACGACCGGCCGTCCGCCCGCTCCGTCGAGCAAAACCCGAGCACCTCCCTTCGCTCCCTCACTCGCTCTCTCATTCGCACTCGCTCGCCTGCCAGCTCTCCCCTCCTCTCTGTGAACGAACGCGAGCGCGAATGCTCGTGCTCGCCACCGTTTGATAACGCAAGGGCACCCCGCCGTTCCAACCTCACCCATCCACCTCCGATCGATTCCTCCCGCTCACCACTCTGCCTACACCTCGGACACCCGGTGCTCACGCTAGCACCACCTCCCGAGCTTCACCAACGCCGGAGTCCGAGGAGCGCCGCCGCGGTCGCCATCAATGCCGCTCAGAGCCCGGAGCCGTTCGTCCCCGACCAAACCTCCGCCGAGTCCCCTCTTCTCCGTCGAGCTTCGCCACGTCAAGGCAAGGTGAGAACACCACCTAGCCTCAACTCTACCGCCCTCTAGACTTCCCCTCTGGCTCAACCGAGCGCCATGGACGCCGCCATGGCCATGCACGTGGTCGAGCTCCATCGGAGCTTCACCGGCCGAACCAACCCTTCGAATAGCCTCTCTAGGGTTCACTTAAGCTTTTGCCTCCACCAATTTCACCGGCGACCAACCGAAACGGCCAAGCCGAGCACCACCGCCGCCACCGTCCGCCATGGCTCGTCGCCGGCGAGCTACGGCCACCCACTGGCCAAACCATCACCACCGATGGGTCCGCCTCGTCGAGACGAACTCATCGAGCCTAACCTCACCGCCAGCAACCCCACCGGCGGCGAGCAATCGCCGGTCAACCCTCATCCCCTGTTCGGCTTTCACCGACACGTGGGCCCGTTGACCTGGCCGGCCCCACACATCAGCCACTCTTGGTCTATGGGCCAAGTCTACGCGAGTTGGGCCGGGAAATTCAAAAGTTTTCATTTTTGTTTTTAATTTCTAGAGAAGCTTATTATTTTTGTGTAGCACGTTTTAAAAGTCCAAATGAAGTACTTTCAGTTTTGTTAGCTTGTTTTTGAGTAGATCTATCATGAAAAAATATGAAAGTATTTTTGGTGAAAGTTTATTTTACTGTTTTTATCTAATTCAGTTTATGTGTTTTTGTTTGGATAAATGGAAATAGGTGTTTTCTGGTTGAGATAATTCATGGAAAATTTTGTGTAGGTTTCTTATCATGTTATGTATCTATGAAAAATGTATGAGGCACTGTTTATTTAGAAAAGTTTCTGTTATGATTTAAAGTCCTTTTTAGCTATTTTATTGAAATAAATGTTAAGGTGACTTATATGTCAAAATAAATTATGGGAAAATTCATACAGTCTCTGTGTATGATGTTTTAGTTAGAAAAAATGTAAACATGGTTGGTTATGTGAAGAAAAATGTACTTTTCTGTGTTTTTCTTAAGAAATTCCTGTAAGATATAATATAATGTTTCTGTTCATGGAACTTTCTTGATAAATATGAAATGTGAAGTAGAATCTGGGAAAAATGTGAAAATGAGTTTAGCACCCTTTTCCAGTAGGGTTGTAGTTCACTGGGGTTATTTTGGAATAGATTTGTTTATTTTGCGTAGGTTTGTGTATTTTTGCCCTGACAGTAAATTTTCTACAGTAGAATGGTTATGAGCAAAGGAAGCTTGGAAAATTATGAAATCTGCTGTTTGACAGTTTTTGTGTGAAAAGTTAGTTCAAAGCACTTATTGAGCCGTATATTTCATATTTTTGTAGCCACTGTTCTGTGTTTTGTCTCTTGTTGGAATTTGGTCAGTAAAGTCCAGTAGGTGTCAATTTCTTTCTGGAATTTTTGTGGATTTTTCTGAGTTCAGAAAAATGCACTTGCAGTTCAACCCTGAGTTTCTTTTGGATTATTAAATAACAAATAGATGAAATAATGGATTTTGTTTTATGAGATAAATAAGTATTTACCTCAATGTCAAAAGTGGTTCAACAAGTTGGTTTTGTTGGTTTGCAAGAAATGTTACTTTTCATACCACCACATCTCGCACCCCGCTTATTTATTTATTTATTATTCGTTGCATGCAATAGGATCGACAGTCCCGGAGCCCAGTCAGGAACCGGAAGAAAACGTCGAGCAGGAGATCCAGGAGTTGCCAAGAACCGAGGAAGTCGACCCCGCGGCAGACACTAACTTGCCCGAGTGCCCCTCCCACGCGGCCTCGGTCTTCACTCAAGGCAAGCCCCAGAGCATATTAAGCCTCCTATCTTTTGCAATTAAAATTACTTGAGTCCTTTTAAATTGTGATGCATTAGGTTAGGAGTTGATTGAATCCTACTTGCTGCATTACCATTCCTTGATTATTGATTATTACCTGCCTTGTTATCCTGTTACTTATTTATATGTAGAATTGCTTAGTCTGCTAAATAAAAGTAGTAGTTAAGGATGTTCCCGTAATACCCCTGGTGGGTATTTACCGGATCACGGTTGGCTATATTTGCTATCGTGGAAAAGAACCTGAGTTGTAGTGAAATGCGGTCAACTGGAAGGCAACGCACAAGTTTGGAAACTTGGGGCAGTCCATCCGTTGGATCGTGTTGGTTTGTATCGATGTTGGTCTTCGTTCATTTTTGAACGCGCCCTTTTACTTAGGGATATGTCGGTGCCGTAATCATCAACCCTAAAGCCGTTTAGACGCTGTTCGGGCCGGTCTCAACCCGTTTCGCACCCTCTAGTATGGAAACACGATCTGCCTCGGAATGGCCATCGTATAGTTCCAATTAGGTGGTCCGTGCTGTGAGCTGCGACGATTACCACCACGAACAAGCATCGAGCGATTGCCCAATGCATGGACCCGACAGGGAAAGTGTGGGCTGGTATTAAAGGTCTTTCACCAGCTGGTTTGGAATTCGATTCGAGTCGTCGTCTCCCCCGGTTAGTGGGAAACTATGGCGAGCTTCACCATGATGCAACTCCACGTAATGTCTTAAAGGTTCAACTAAAATGTGGATAAGTCAACTGGATATGGTTATATTATTGCTTGTTAGACTCAAGTGTGTGTAATAGTTCAGGTGCGAACCTAGAGTAAGAGATAGGTCGAAAAAAACTGACAGCTCATCAATGTCATTAATACTCCTTATCTTAATTGTGAGCTTTCCGCAACTAAAGATCTCAGCTCCACCAAAAAGGCCTTGCATATCCTTGGTGTCTTTATTTTTAGTTGGACGGGTAAGTCTAGCTGAGTATATTCCCGTACTCAGGGTTTATCCCGTTGTTGCAGATGGCCAGGTCTACTATGGCTATTGTAAGCACTGCCTCTACCCGGTGGAAGGTGATGAGGAGTAGGCCCAGGGCAGGGTCGTCCAGAAGCTTCCCCTTTTCTTTTGCTGGTCTGAGACTACTTGTGGCACATTACTTGAAAAAGGAGGAGTGAGTTGTGTTGAGTTAGACTATCAAAACAATGTTTTATTTGGACCACATGTGTGGTGGTCGTGTTGCAAACTTATTTAAGCTTCCGTACTTTTAAATTTGGTATTGTAATAACTCTGTCTTAAATTCGCACTCTGATGTTTTAAATCCGGTTTCGTTTATCTGTGATGTATCCTCGCGAATGTAATTCTTGAACAATACGATCCTATATGTTGTACGATGATAGAAATCCTTCGGGATTTCCGGACTACCGGGGTTATATGGGTTCAAGTATGAGTCGATGTCAGACGGATTTGACTAAGACAGTACTTGAGCTCTTATAATCAGGACGGTTCCGCCACAAGGATCTTCCACCTTAGCCGGTTCTAGATCCACAGAAGGCGACATGGATCGCGGCGTGGGCAAACCGCCATTTTTCGATGGGACGAACTATGCGTATTGGAAGATACGCATGTCGGCCTATCTGCAGAGTTTGGGTGCTTCCATTTGGGATATTTGCAACTCTGCCGATTACGTCGTCTTGGCTGCTCGTGTGACTCAGCATCAGATCGATGAGCACGATGCCAATAGCCGAGCACGTAATGCTCTTTTCTCATGCTTGAGCATGAGTGAGTTTGATCGTGTTTCTCACCCCACTACGTCTCGGGAAATTTGGGCTACCCTCATGCGCTTCCATGAGGGAACCTCTCAAGTCAAAACCCGTCTCTATGAGTCGTTCAAGCGAGAGTATGAGAACTTTTGACATATGCCTGGCGAGAGCATAGAAAGTTTATTCGCTCGCTTTCAGGTGATTGTCAACAGGATGAGGTCTAACAAGGAGTTGTTGCCTTTCGACGATCATGAGAGGGCTTTGAAGCTTTTGCATACTCTTGATTAATCGGTGTGGGATTCCAAGGTTCAGGCGATCATCCAATCGCCTAACTATGAGACCCTCACGTGCGATGAGCTCTTCAGTAAGCTCAAGTCCAGTGAGATCGATGCCATGGCGAGGGCTTCTTATGAAAATCCTTCTGGCCCGTCGATGGCTTTGCTTTCTGGCTCTTCTGCTAACCCCTCTGGAGGCTTTGCTTTGCATTCTCTTCTTTCTGTCACAGAGGAGCAGTTGGAGTCTTTGGGAGACGACGAGTTGGCTTTACTTGCCAACCGGTTCTCGCGGTTCCACAACAACCGTATGAACCGTCGCCGCGGAGGAGGACGCTCGGGCTGTTTCGAGTGCGGCGACCCCGACCACTTCATCGCCAACTGTCCCAAGAAGAATAAGCATTCTAGGAAGGGCGATCATGGGCACAAGTACGACTCCGGCAAGCGAAAGGAGAAGTACGTCCCCGCGAAGCACAAGCGGAAGGGCAGCTTCAACAAGGAGTACATCAAGACCAAGTACTTGGAGAAGGCCCAGGCTGAGCAGCGTGCTTTCTTCGCCACGCTCAGCGACGTCGACGACTCGAACGACGACTCCGCTTCCTCATGCAACGACGAGTCCTAGAAGAAGAAGAGGATCGAGGATAAGCTCAACGGCCTCTGCTTCTTCGCCGACGACGAGGGCTTCTGCACCATGGCCCTCGGCAAGGAGGTCGATGGCGATACTCCTCGGAACGACGACGACGACGACACCTCCCAGGTATCTCTGACCTCCGATGAGCTGTCTGCTGAGGTCGAGAAGCTTACTGCCGCCTTGCTTAGTCAGGATAAGCTGCTTAGGCGTGCTGCTAGAGAGCGCAAGGAGTTTAGGCAGAAGTGGGGGGACACGGTGAGGGAGCTTGAGTTTGCCAAGTCCACCGTGGTCGTGTCAGAGGAGGTCTAGTGCGAGATGTGCACCACGCACATGACTGACCTTCTCACATTGAGAGGTAAGTATGCTGCGTTGGTTGGAGAGGTGGATGAGCTCCGGGCTAGACCCATGTTGTTGGGTGCATGCAAGACTTGTCCTGTCTTGCAATCCGAGTTGGCAGAGAAGAATGTCAAGATTGAGTCTCTTGAGAAGGCCAGCTCGGGTAGCACTTGTGTGTCCAGGTGTGTTTTGTGTGAGGGCCTGGAGATGGAGATAGCCAATGTGAAGCATGACAAGATGCAAACCGAGGAGGAAAACACATACCTTCGGACCATCTTGTCATGGGTGTCTTGTGGTGAGCCGCAGCTCGGGATGATGATCTCCCAATTCAAGCGAGCTGCTGGAGGTCCTGGTGTAGGTTTTGCTCCGGGTGTTGATGTTTTGTCTTTTGGAAAGATTGGAGAGTCGAGTGGTCTGAACCCATGTGAGAAGCACAACTCCACCACTACTCCCAAGCTTACCAAGATTCCACCCAAAGAGCCTCTCAAGCCCAACACCAAGGATGGTGTATTCTGATGGCGGGAAAACGGGCGGCTACGACCCGCCTCCGCGTCAGCAGAGACAAATTTAGTTTTGATTAACTTTAAATGGGACAAAAGTAAAAGAACAGGTATTGCGAGTCCATACTTCCATAATTCTTATATTTACATAAAAATTATGTTAATTACATCTCCGAAGAGAACACCCCTGATTAAGAGTTCCAACATGAGTACATCAAAAATAAGATTACATCATATCGCTTCCTATTACAAACTACAAAAGAAAATAAAGTCTTCAGTCTTGTAGTTGCCGATGGGCGCATATGCATGTCGGACATGAGATTGGATTTGATATTTATCATTTCTTTTCAACATGACATGAATTTATTGGGAAGTGAATATATCCTTCTGATATATATGATTGGTTGCTAGCTAATTTAGCTTATTAGCCAACCGTGATATGCATGTATTTAATCATGCATATGAATATTTTGTTATTTATTTGAACCATAATGTGGCGTCAAAGCATTTTTGGTTTGTCAGCACCATGATATAGTGCGCCAAGCCTTTTTATTGACCCAGCACGGAAATACTCTTTCATGTTTTAGGGGCATATATATCTCTATGGTATACCTGCACACCGATAGAGGGGGAATCATTTGTTTAATTAACGCACCTAGTTTATTTTACTTAGCAGTTTCGCTATATCATATGAGATCATGGATCAACACGTTCTGATATGCAGTTATTATTCGATGCATTCTGTCGCATGCACATAATTTATACTTTGAGGACTAAGCTTCATATGGCTTGATCAGATCATGAATTATTTTATACATTTGATAGGTACCGATGCACTCGGCAGGTGGTGCAATATTCATTTTGTTTAAGTTAAGACAAGATGCTTATCTCATTTGAAGAGATGTGCTGCAGCGCTACTATGCGTTAGTGCATGCATAACTCACTTATTCATGCTCACAACATAGTATTAAATTTAATTTGATGCTTAATTTTGACATAGCATTTCATGGACATAATCTAGCAAAGATGTAATATTTAATTTAGCCAGGATGTGTGACGCTTAAAAGGCCGTGCTAGGCATAATGGAAATATCTGTTCAAATTAATTGGAAATTATGATAATGAATGTAACCAGGCTTATCTCCCTTAGCTTTGTTTTGAGTAATATTATTTGTAACATTTCGGTTATTTGACTATATGGTGCCGCACAGACATATAATTTATTATTGAGAGACTAATTTTGTTTAGCCTACTAGTGTGATTTAATCCGATATGGTTTGGGACAGATGCAACATAATTGAGATGCAAAGCTCGCGTTTATGCTAGCCTATTTTTTTTTACCATCAACGTGCACGTCCTAAAATGATCTGATGCTGCAGAATAGACAATCTTTATTTACCTTGGTTTATTTGGATTAAATAGAACCTGATATATGCAAGGAAATCTGTAATCAATCTTTACTTTCATCAAGCTGAATTAGGTGCCGAGACTGTTTGAATTATTAACAATATTTAATATATATGCTGACACATGTTAAGATCCAACGTGCAGAGGTTGAACATGTATCGGTATATGATACACACATGCAGTGCAGGATGCAAGAAAACACTGCTATTTTGTCTATTAGCTTTAATTTTAGTTTTTTTGGCATGCAGGGTGCTAGCTAAGTCAAATCCAGCGACTTGCGAAGCTAGGACATATGCATGTACGGAATATGCAACATGTCAGTATTATTCCTAGACATCATGCATGCATATGACTGCTTTTTTTTAATTACATTTTATAGCGCCAAGGCCTGCTCCACCAGCACACCGGTATTCCTATTGGATTGAACCCGCATGTGCAGCGTAGGCGAGGACAACACTTATACGAGGATGGAATTTAGATATATGCCACGCAACAGTTCCAGCAAGAGTTCTTGTTGATTTGAACCCATGCGCGGAGTACGGCGAGGAGTATAACTTTAGCATGATGGCAACTTTAGCGCTTGTTCTTGATCTCGTATCAACGGACCGAGTCGAAGAACAAGGCTCTTCCCATGGTGATCTGTATCAACCGACCAGAACGACCATGAGGTCTTGATACATCTCATGCGAACTTGCTCGAGAGAACAAACCCACACATGAGGTCTTGATCATGAAGATGATGGTGGATTTGTCGTTGCAGTTGTTGCCGATCGCCGTAAAGCCGTGAAGATGAACTGGCTGGACGTTGGAGCACAAATAAACGGAGAATCGTCGCTGGGCTTCTCACCTTCGGAGCTCCTGGTTGCCTTCTGTAGGTGAGCAGAGCCGACTGGGGACTTTGCTTTGATCGACGGAGACAAATGAGGGCGGCAGCCTGACAGCAGTTTATCGTGGACGAGAAAGCAGCAGCCTAGCGGGAGTTTGCGTTGCGAATAATGACAGCCTGACGGCACTATGGATTGGAGAGCGGGGGCCTGAACACATGGTGTGGCCTCCTATTTATAGAGCAGAGCGATCGGCGGTTCCTGAGCAATTTGGCGCTCTTCTCTGTTTAATTGTGCGGCGCGGGAGCCTTTGTTTGAATCACTGAGCGTGCTGATCGTGCGGACGTGGAAGTTACGTGTGACCTGGTCGAGCGCGGCAGCGAGTCACTTGACTTCGTTTGAATATGTAAAGCGCCTGCCTGATGACTAATATTTGGATCATTTTTTATTATCCTTTAATTATGAACTGATTAAGGAGAACAGGAAATATCTTTTTTTTGAACGACGACCACTTACATGCTATACGCTAACTGTATATGTATACACACGTGTATTGCAATGACAATACATGATCATGTAATCTATGTGTATGCATACATATATTCGTTTAGCGACTGACTATCATATGAAACGTGGTTCTTTTTATATGTTTAGCGGAACAAGATTAAGCCAACTAATGTAACCAGGCATATATACGTCGCATGAGTATGTTTCATCCTTTTCATCCATGAGTATGCGTAAGCACGTAAAAATATTTACGGCTGTATGTTTCTTTATTATAAATTACTTTGCCAAGGCAATTAAAGACATGCACATCTTGTCAAGGCATAAGCACGCTCATGTATACATATGTACGTACCTATTTTTTTCCCTCCATTTTCTTTTCTTATATAGGACTATATTATCTCTTATTTGTCTATATCTTATTTAAAAGAAACTTGATCTTCTATCATTTTATTTATAATATGGTATGTATATTTCCATATATTTCAGACGACCCCAAAAATCGTGTCAACATATTCGTTGAACCTTCGAGAGCTCCACCCAAGAAGCAGACATGGCATCCCAAGCCCAACCACCTGAAAAACAAGTTGGACACCATGCCACCCATCCAGGAGGAGCTTATGCCACAGAAGGGCAAAGTGATTCACACCCACTACCGTGAGTACCAACAACCCCCTATGAGAGCGGTGAGGTACCATTGTGAGTACTGTGGGAGAGATGGACACTTGGGTGAGTTCTGCTTTCGGCGCAAGAGAGAGGAGCGTCGTGCCAGGGAGATGAACAATGCGGACATGTACCATCCTTTCCATGATGTACACGTGTCAAATGTTCAGAGGAGAGCTCCGAGGAGAGCTGCTAGGCCTGGAGGTGCAGTGCCTCAAGGTCCTAGGCGTCAGGGAGGTCGTGCCCGGCGGGAGCCTGCAGTTGTAGGCTATGGACCCCGTGGCGGTGGCCTTGTAGTTGAGCGTTTTCCCCCACCGCGTTTTGAGTATCGCGGTGAGCGCTCTTTCCCCAGCGGACCACGTTTTCCTCAGCGTGGTGATCGCTCTTCTCGTAGACGTGCTAGGAATGGTTTTTCTGCTAACCGTTCTTTTGAGCAGTCGGCCCAACACTGGTTTTCCCCTTACTTCACTAACCCCAGTGTTAGACCGTGTGCTCACTCTATGTCTTTTTATTGATGTAGGTAAAACGATTGGAGAACGTTTGGTTGGTGGATTCCGGTTGCTCGAGGCATATGACCGGAAACGCCAAGTGGTTCTCCAGTCTTAGTCCAGTCGCCGGAAAGGAGTTTATCACCTTCAGCGACAATAGCAAAGGTAAGGTGTTGTCTCGTGGGTCGGTGCGAGTTAATGAGCACTTTGTGTTGCGCGATGTTGCTCTTGTTTCTAACTTGCATTTTAACCTTCTTTCTGTTTCGCAACTCTTTGATGACGACTATGAGATTCGTTTTAAACCGAATCTCGGTCGTATTTTGGATCCTCAGGGCAATCTTGTGTGTTTGATTTCGCCCTTTGGAAAAGTCTTTCGTGCGAATTTCTCGGAGTCTTTTGGCATTTCCCGTTGTCTTGTGGCTGGATCTTCCTCCTCTGATCTTTGGAAGTGGCATAGGAGACTAGGACATTTGAGCTTCGACTTGCTTGCAAGGCTTAGTTCACTTGGCCTAATCCGAGGATTGCCCAGGTTATCCATGGAGAAAGATCTTGTTTCCCATTCTTGTAGACATGGGGAGATGGTTGCCGCTCCCCACCATCCGATGGCCGCCGAAGCTTTGACCGGCGACGCCAGCGTTCTGGGTGTCGCTCCCTCTCGAATAAGCGTGCGACCGTCTCCGTGGCGAGGTTACTCAGCTGCTGACCCTTTTCTCTCACGTCGTGGCGTCCTCTCTCGCGCTCGCCGTCGACCTCTTGCCACGAAGCCCCGACGAGCACCTTCTCGGCTCAATCTCCGATTCACCGCACACCGATTGTTCTCATCCCAATTTAACCGCAGGTATAAAAACCCTACATCCTTGCGCATCTCCAGAGTTCACTCTTGCAACCTCTACTCACTCAGAGAGCCGGTAACTACTGTTCTTCTTCCCGCCGGGCAAGAAAGCTCCGCCGAGCTCGATCTCGCCGTGGTCCGATCCACTGGGCACTTCCTTACTCTCTTTATCTCGCGTTTATGCTTCATCTTGATCCCAGAAACCTCATAGGCTCACTGGTTTCATGTGTGGTGCCTAGGTCTCGCCGGAACCACCGCCTTTGCACCGGAGCTCGCCGCCGGAAGCCACTGCTCCGTGGATACCTTCCCTCCGTTCATCCTCCGCTCGAACCAACTACACAGGCAGCACCAGGGTGAGCTACTGAAGCTTCCTAGCCCTTCCGTTCTACTGCTACCGACCTAGGTTCGCCGGAACATCTCCGCCGTGGCTCGGTCCGCCGCCGTGCGTGGCCAGACCTCACCGGAGCGGTAGCGTTTAGGGTTAGAGGCTCTGTCGGCCGCGGGTGACACGCCGGTGATGATGCGCGCGTCGTCTAAGTCTCTACTGGCCAGAGTTGGCCAGCGTAAGGACGGTCGCCGCTCGGTTCGCCGTCGTGCGCTCGGGCCATGGCCAGGGACCTCGCGTTTGTGAAGATAGGATCTTCCAGGGTGTTGGTTAAAAAGCCAAAGACTCATGTGAATAGTATCTTGGACTGCGGATTAGTTTCGTTCTTACCGGAGGGCTCTTTTGCATAGTAGCCAACGCGCGCGGGCGGGAGCCAGCTGGGCTGGTTTTCGCGCGGGTTGGGCCGCGTCGGACTGGGCCACAAGCCCAGTTTGGGCCGATTTAATGTTTTTCTTTTTCTGGTTTTGTGCACAGTAGCTAGTTTTGTTATTTTTGCTATAATTAATCTATAGCTCTGTTAATTATGAAATTTGACATGATAGATGCTAACCTGTCTATGCTAATATAAAAATTATAAAACTTATGTTTTGAGTACTTTTTATAGGACAATTAAATCTGTGCTTTATTTAATAAATGTAACTTTAATGAATTTTGTAATTTTCTGTGTTTCTCCAAAAAACATGAAATTTGACATGTGAGTTTATATCACTGATATACACCTTCATGTTTAATTTCATCCCTGTTTGACCAAGTATGATTTGTGTATAAGTAAAAGGCTAATTAAAATGGTTTATAAAATAAATAGGAATAGTTGATCACTATAGAATTATGTGACTTTTGGAATTGTTTGACAACCAGTGGAAAACTAGCAAGATTTGCTCCCTGGTTATGGATTCCTTTATGCAAATAACCTTTTGTTGCTTGTTAAGTTGCATAACCATATTTAAAGAAAATAACAAAACTTGTTTAGTACTTTTAATAGCTAAAGTTGGTTTGTTGGTTTGCAACTTTACCGCGAGGGAAAGTTGTACTCCATAAAAGTTATAGTTTAAGAAAATTTCCATCTTTACCATGATCATATCATAAGCATCTCATTATTCATGCATATGCACTTCTACGTGTAGATCCCGCTTCGGAAGGCCCTAACTCTCAGTGGATCCCTCCTGAGGGTGTAGACCCTTCTCGATTTTCAGAATCTTCGAACTTCGTTGATCCTCAAGGCAAGCCCCGGTGCATTTAACCTTTCTGTTTCTATTGCAAAGTTTATACAATGATTTATCAACTGCATTTAAGTAATAGGAGTTGGATGACACCAGTAGTTGCATTACCAGTTGGTTACCTTTACCCTATCCTTGTTACCTATTTGTTTATAAATGCTTAGCCAAGATGCACGGTGATGAGATTATCCTCCGCTTAGGCCTTGAGCAAACTACGGGATGATGAATCATCATTGTTAGGATACCTCTCTCAGGTACAAACTGATAAATGGATGAAAAATGAAATTCAGACCGGACAGGTAACTTGCATCCGGAATGGAATCTTGATGTAGTGTTCCTGTCTGTGTCGATTAGGAACCGTTCGTTGTTGGTCCTTGATCGAGTGCATGATAGTACCAATCACAGGATACGGGTTAGTATGTTGCAGGTTAGAGTCCTGCCATACAACGCCGTGGTGCTTTGGTATGTTGCAGGTTAGAGTCCTGCCATACAAATCACTTGTGGTTGTGCAATATGTTGCAGGTTAGAGTCCTATCATATTGTGTGATTGGGAACCCCCAGCTGGGTAGATAAAGCGATTCGAATCGTCGTTGCTCTACGATAAAAAGAGACTCGGTCTCTGACTCTCAACGTAGAGTTTTCAAAACCAAAGCATTTGGGAAATGATGTTTCATCCTAAAAGAGTACTATTGATGGTATATTTGGAATTATTAAGGAAAAGAAGAATGTTTTGTTAAAAATGCTTATTCTGCAAATTCCTTCTCTATTGCTAGCTCCACTACATCCCTTAAAGCTAGCATGACCTGAAGTCTTTTCTGTTGACGGATAAGTCTTGTTGAGTGCTTTTGTACTCAGGGTTTGTTAACCCTTGTTGCAGGAGAGTACATGGATCCACCTTTTAATGGGCAGTGCTACTTCACTCTTATAGAAGAGAGTGATAACGATTCTGATGTGTGACCTTGGGCAAGTAACAACTTTTGAGTGGAATATGTAATGTTAAGTTCCGAACAAGTTATGTAATAAGTTATTTGGTGATGTAAACTTTTAAACCTAAGTTTTAATCTATGTATTATAATCTTTCCGTTTTACTCTGATTTATCTTATCTATAAAACTGTTGTAATACTGTGATGCTTGATGAGGAATTTTCCTGGAAGTAATGTAACGTGGATGATTCGGGTTTCCCGAGGACACCCGACAGACCTCTTGAGTCATTTGGAACGCGTGTACGCCGATCAAAGGTCTTTAGGACAATGATGGGTGCACGTGGGCCACTTAATTCAGGAGGTTCTGCCACAGCTGGTATCAGAGCAGGAATTCCTTAGAAAGTATAACAGTATTTATTTCTGAAAACTTCAAAAGTTTTGAGTCAAACTAAAGTTCAAATTAGTTTGAGTCCAAATTGTTTCTAGACTTATCTTATGCTTCTGACTTGCCTTAATTCATTCTTTAGACTTATCCTTCTATCTAAATGGGTATGTTTTTAGTATAGTTATGGTGATATTTATATCTAAGGAACAATACTTATAACAATATAATATTGCCCTATTTACGAAAAGAAAGTTTATTCACTTCTATGGTAAGTGATTACCTTAAAGTTAATTATTTGTTTGATATGCTTTGCTCGTAAGTTCGATTCATGCATCATGATTGATAACATATAATTAACTTTCCCTCTTAAGAGTTGTTTTTAAATAGAGTTGATATATCTATCTAATTATAAAACTCTATCTCTTAATCCTGGAACATATATAGTTCTAATGTTCAAAATGTATATATTTTAGCAGATGGTACGTACCAAGCAGGCTGCACGCAAGTGTACTGGACCTCGAGGTGTTCCTCGACACGTCCTTGCCCCAAGGAATGATAACTCTGCTGAGAGTGAAGGGAGTAACCAGCCCATGGTTACTTACGAAGAAGGAGAAGGTAGTAACACTGCCACTTCACAGCTGCAGGCGGAAGTAGACCGCCTGTATATGGAATTGGCAAGGGCAAATGGAGAAAGGATGAGGGGCAACAGAGATAGGGAAGAGTTGCGTGAGCAGCTACAATACCACCACGAGCAGCACCAAGAGTATGAGTGCAAGTGGAGGCAGGCCGTTGAGCAAAGGAACCGGGCACGAACCCGGGTAGATATAATGAGGGATAATCAAAACATCTTGGCAAACCATCATGCCGACCTACATAGGCATATAGAGGAGCTGACCGCACAGTTGCAGCCAGAACCTGCCACACCACCACATCCTGAGAATGCTTCTGAAGAAGAAGAAGAAGAAGAAGGAGATGAGGAGTTAGAGCCGGTGGAAGATGAAGTCACATCTGAGGAAGAGTCATAGGTTTCGAGGTTGGATACACATAAGGTGTATCATAGTATCTTTCTGACTTTGTAACCTAGTTAGTCAGAAAACCTCTAATATGGTCAGGTGTGTAAAATAGTGATATCAGTAGTCCGGCCCAAGAGCGGACTTGTATGAAAAATAAGTTGACCATGATGTGCATGTCATAATGTGTATATGAATGTTAATCAAGGTATGGTTTGTTTAAACAGATGCCTGTTAACACTCGTGGAGCTAGTTCTTCTCATGGTGGGGATGATATCCCTAATGCACCACCAGTTCCACCCTCCTTGACTGATGCAATTGCAGCATTGGTCAACGCAACCACCTTGTTGGCACAAAATCAGAATGGTGGTCAACGTGGTCGTGGTCGAAATAATAGGGAAGAGACAACATATGTGGATTTCACTGACACCCGTCCTCCAGTGTTCGTTAAAGCTGATGAACCTCTGGAAGCTGACGACTGGCTCCGGACTATGGAACAAAAATTCAGTCTTATCAATTGTACCGAAATCCAGAAGCCAGCTTTTGCAGCCCAACAACTTCGAGGAGCCGCAGGGGTTTGGTGGGCAAATTTATTAGCTGTTCAACCAGCTGACCACCGAATTACTTGGGCTGAGTTCAAGGAAGCCTTCCGGGCTCATTATATTCCTGATGGAGTTATGAAGATGAAGCTTGAAGAGTTCTTAGCTCTTCGTCAAGGAGATGAACCAGTTATGCAGTACATTGGGAAGTTCAACCATCTGTCCCAATATGCTTTTGATCAAGTCAGTACTGATGAGAAAAGGAGGGGATGTTTTATGAGGGGATTAAATACAAAACTTCAATCTATGATGACCACTTGTGGCAATATGAATTTTAATGAGGCCGTGAATATTGCTATAGCTAGCGAGGAAAAGAACCGCAAGCATAAGGAGGCCAAGAAGAAGAGGGGACTTGTATCAGGGTCTGGATCATCTGGCAGCAATAAGAAACGTCAGAGGTTTGTATATCATCCAGTCCAGCAGTTCCGCCCATCTTATTATCCATCTTATCGTCCGCCTCAGCAGCAGCAGTGTCCTCAGAGGACGTTTGCAAGGCCTACTATGCCTTTCAATACTCAACGTCAGCCGTATGTTCCTGCCATTCGTCCACTAGTGCCACAAGCTGCAAGCTATCCATGCTATAATTGCGGAAAGGCGGGGCATTTTGCTCGTGAATGTCCTTATCCAAGGCAGAATGTTCCCAATGCCAATGCACCAAGGCCAGCAGGAAATCAGCAAGCAAATCAGAATCGGGGAAATGCACAGAATAATCAAAAGGGTAAAGGTGCTCCGAAGACGAGAAAGGTTTTCCACACTCAAATAGAAGCTATTCCTGAAGGAGAACCTGTTATGATTGGTATGTTCCCTGTTCCTCAACACCCAGCTTTTACACTTTTTGATTCTGGTGCATCACATACTTTCATGAATAGAACATTTGCGGAAAAGCATGATATACCTATTGATGAAACCCAAGATAACTTCTTTATACAGTCACCTGGGGGTCGACTAAGTACTAAGGAAATGGTACATCAGGTACCTATAGATCTGGGTGGATATATATTTCCAACCTCCATGATAGTATTAAAAGATCCAAGTATAGATGTGATCTTGGGTATGAACTGGATGAACCAGAGAGGTGCAGTGATAGACACCTTGAATAGAACCATCAAACTCAATGTACCTAATAGCAAGTCTCAACTTCTTATCCATCTTCCTACTCTTAAGAGAGCAGTTGAGCGAGTGTGTGCTACCTCTGTCAAGGAAATCCAAGACATTCCAGTGGTCTGTGAGTTTCCTGATGTGTTCCCAGAAGATTTACCTGGTCTTCCACCTAATCGTGATGTGGAATTTGAAATAGAACTCAAACCAGGAACAGTACCAATAGCCAGAAGAGCTTATAGAATGCCACCAAAGGAGTTAGCAGAATTGAAAACTCAGTTGCAAGGTTTGCTAGATAAAGGTTTCATTCGACCTAGTTCGTCACCATGGGGTTGTCCAGCGATTTTTGTGAAGAAGAAGGACCATACCTTGAGGCTATGTGTGGATTATCGTCCTTTGAATGAAGTGACAATCAAGAACAAGTATCCTTTACCCCGTATTGATCTCCTCTTTGATCAACTAGCTGGTGCAAAGGTATTCTCGAAGATAGATTTGAGATCAGGATATCATCAGATCAATATCAAACCAGAAGATGTTCCGAAAACAGCATTCACTACCAGATATGGTTTATATGAATATTTAGTCATGTCCTTTGGTCTGACTAATGCCCCAGCACACTTCATGTATTTGATGAATTCAGTGTTTATGCCAGAGCTAGATAAGTTCGTGGTTGTGTTTATTGATGATATTCTCATCTATTCCAAAACCAAAGAAGAGCATGCAGAACATCTCAGGATAGTGTTGACTCGCCTGAGAGAACATCAGTTATATGCTAAATTCAGTAAATGTGAGTTTTGGATAGATGAAGTTCAATTCTTGGGTCATGTTCTGTCAGCTGAAGGTATTGCAGTAGATCCAAGTAAGGTCCAAGAAGTTCTTGACTGGAAGTCACCAACGTCAGTACATCAAGTTCGAAGTTTCTTAGAATTAGCAGGGTATTATCGTAGATTTATCCCTGACTTCTCCAAGATCTCTAAGCCGATGACAACACTATTAAAGAATGACACCAAGTTTTTATGGTCAATGGAATGTGAAGAAGCTTTTCAGACTCTGAAAAAGTTTTTAACAACTGCACCAGTATTAGCTCAGCCAGACATTGAAAAATCCTTTGATGTTTATTGTGATGCTTCAGGCAAAGGCATTGGGTGTGTATTGATGCAAGAAGGCAGAGTCATTGCTTATGCTTCACGACAGCTTAAGCGGCACGAAGAACATTGTCCAACACATGATCTAGAGTTGGCAGCTGTAGTCCATGCTCTAAAGATCTGGCGACATTATTTGTTGGGTAATCTCTATCACATATATACTGATCATAAAAGTTTGAAATACATCTTCACTCAGTCTGAGTTGAATATGCGTCAGAGAAGATGGTTAGAACTGATAAAAGATTATGATATTGAAGTACACTATCACCCCGGTAAAGCCAATGTAGTTGCAGATGCACTCAGTCGAAAGAGTCATTGCAATTGTCTGGAAGTCAAGCCAATAGATGTTACCTTGTGCTATGAATTTGAAAGGTTAAATCTTGAAATGATTCCACAAGGAAATCTTGCAAATGTGACCGTTCAATCATCCATTAAAGATCAGATCATTGCAGCCCAGAAGGAAAGCAAGGGAATGATCCATCGAAAAGAAAAGATTCACTCTGAGCAGAATTCTAGTTTCAAAATAGATGAAGCTGGAGTGATTTGGTTCAAGGAACGGTTAGTGGTTCCAAATGTTCCTGAGCTCAGAAAGCAGATTCTTGATGAAGCTCATGCAACAAGATTTTCAGTACATCCAGGCAGTAATAAGATGTATCATGATCTGAAACAGAAATTCTGTGTCACACCCTGAAATTTGCATTTCTTAAATTAGAGTTAAAATGATTTATTTGTGAATTTCTGTGCTCATAAAATATAGAGAAATAAAACTTTTCTATAAGTTCAAATTTATCCTAGGGTTTAGAAACATGTTGTGCATTCATGTTGGAGCATTTGAGTTTTTGTGATGTGTGGTTTTGGCTAAAATCCAAATTGGGATCAAAATAGTTTGGAAACAATTTGAAAATGAATTTTTCTAGAAAGGGTTTTGGAAATAAAGGTTTCTTTTGTCTTTCAAAAAGTTTGGAAAAAGTTTAAAACTTCAAAACTTACTGTTTCTTTCAAGGTTTTCAAACCGAAAGTTTAAACTGAATTCATATGGTTTTGAAAATGCTTTTGAAAATGTCAAAACAAAAATGGAAAAGCTTTCTCCTTTCCCTCCTCTCTCCTCCCTCCATTCTGGCCCGAAATGGCCCAGTCGGCGCTCTCTCTCCCTCCCTTGGCTTCTGGCCTGTTCGGCCTGGCTCCAGCCCGTGCCCCCCTTCGCTCGGCCTGCCTCCCTCCTCTCCCGCGTGGGCCAGCGCGACCTCGCGGCCCAGTTCTATCCCGCGGAAGCACCAGGCCAAGTGAACGCCGTGGCCCAGCAAAGCCCAAGCGGGCGCTCGCCTTCTCCCTCGCTGACACCGCGTCCCCGCCTGTCAGTCGTCTTCTTGCTCGCGTCGTACCCAACCAGGACTCCTCGTCGAGTCCTCTCCCGTCCCGGTTCGCCCCTCCCTTGCCTTCCTACCCAAGCCGATGCTCCCCATATAAATTCCGAGTCTCCACCGCCTTCGCTCGTTCCGAAATCACGCCGTTCCGTGCCCTATTTGGCCCAAACCGCGAGTTCCGTTTCCGCCGAGATCCCGCCGCCGCGGAACCTTGTCTTCGTCGCTTTGTCGTCTCTCCGAGGTACCCTCTGAGCTCTGCAACGACTCCCTGAAGCCAACCGAACCCTTATCCTTCTTTTCCTTCCTTGTTGTGTTGTTCTAATTTCTCGCCGTTGTTCACAGAGCTTCACCTCCGCCATCCCGAGCCATCCGTCGTCCACAAACCCGCGCCGGCCTCATCTTCATCCTTGGTGAGTTCGCACCGAGCTTTTGAACATCCTCGTCCTTTTCCCGAGCCGATTGGTGCATCCTAGCCCCAATTCCGAGCCCCGCCGGCCATGGCGCCGCCGCGACCGCCGTGCCTGCTCTCCCCTCCGGTCACAAGCGCCGCTACTCCCTCCCCCTTCTAATCCCGATCGTGCATCTCCGATCCAACGGCCGCAAAAGGTCCATACCCCTTCGGCCGCTGTTTTACAAAAAGAACCTTACAAATTCTTGGACCTCAACCCGCGCTCCTAGTCGCACTGTTCACTGAGTCTTGAAAAACTTCCAACCAAGCCCCTGCGCTTTCTCCTAAATGAGGCGCAGTCCATCCGAATTCCAATTTCGTTTTATTTATTTAAATTTACAAAATCTAGTTTGTTTTATTTACAGTTCTGCCATTGAATTTAAAACCCCTATAACTTCTTCGTTTTAACTCCGATTTGAACCGTTCAACTTGCGTTAGGTTCGTTTCGAAAAGTTCTTTCAAAATATGTAACTTTCACCACTGTTTTCTGTAATTAAAATTTGAGTTAAATCTAATCTAGTAATTAGTGTCTTTAATCTTGTTTAGTTTATATCTTTTCCGTTATAGCTCCGATTAGAGTGATCTTCGCGTCTGTGTGTTCATAGCGAAGCGTAGATCAGTTTTCAAAGCTCTTTATTTTTGTTTTCCTATATTTGATGTATTGTTCTAATTATAGGCTATGTTTGCTTTGCATGACTGCCTATGGATGCTTGTGTGGTGTCCTGTGATCGTATGTCCAGTCTGTGAGTTTACGTTGGTGATCAAGAAGAAGATCGTGATCAAGAGTCAACCTTTGGAAGTCTACGAGTCAACAGAAGAAGGATCTTGAGTTTAAGGCAAGTATAGCATGGGATCCTCCTTGATGTCCTAATAACCATAAGTCACTATAATCACCATATGCATGTGTCTACCTTGATGCCTATTTAGATTTATCCTAGGTGTTGATCTTGTGCCTTGTTATCCTCGGTATGCATTGGGTAGAACTATGCTAGTGCTCAATTTAAACTTTGATCATGTGAATCTGAATTTAAAGGTATATGCAACTTGTTAAAATTGGCTTTTATAGCAACATGGTTTAGGAGCTACTATAAGGGATCACCCGGGACAACAGTGCAACCATGGGAGTTATATGGCTCTGACCTTAGCTCAGTATAAGGATCTTTTCTAGCTTGTTAGTGGACACCTGTATAGGCGCGTTGGATCTTGCTGAGACGGGTATAGTGCGGCTTCTGTCCACGTGAGTATAGGCTGCGTGTTATTGTGCCACCTGGAAGGAGGGCTCTACATCCCCTTGCCTTAAGACCTAGCGGCCCTAACTTGTTAGACGAACCTTTGAAAGGCTTTGCGTGTATCCTGCCCGCTCACCTCGGAAGTGTTATGGGAGTAATTAACCCGGGCATCCGGATATCACGACTCATCGGGTAAAGTGTACTACCTCTGCAGAGTGTAAAACTGATATATCAGCCGTGCTCACGGTTACGAGCGACCTGGAATTCTTATGGTATAGTTGTTGCTTTAATAATGTTTTAATGCGATATTACTATCTCGTTCAATGGTTTCATGTTCACATTGATCACATGTTTAATTGGGATGGTTATACTTTGATGCTTCTTAATGCTAAAATTATGCCAACTAAAAGCTAATGCAGTTAAACCAGTGTCAGCCTTTTGAGCCTCATGAACCCCATGTTATATTTGTTAAGTACGAGATGTACTTATGCTTGTTTTACTTTTCAACACTTTGGAAAATCCCGGATGGGTACCAGACTGCAAGAGTTGGAGAAGTTAGGCTTGTGATCAACCAGTCAGTTGTCCCTGTGAAGTTGGTGTCTCCATCTGAAGATCGGAGTGTCTTTCCGCTGTCTGCTCTTTAAGGTTATGTTCTTTTGTTTTATATACGTTATATAAGAGCATTGCCTTTCGATATTACCCTTTATTTGTGACTATATGTGAGATTTGACTTCCTGGGCTCACATATGGTGTATACCTGGTTTTGTTCTTAAAACCGGGTGTGACATTCTGGTGGACTAAAATGAAACTCGAAATTGCTAGTTATGTAGCTAAATGTGATACTTGTCAGAAAGTGAAGGCAATTCATCTTAGGTCTGCTCGAGAATTGCAACCTTTACCAATTCCATCTTGGAAGTGGGATGACATTAGTATGGACTTCATAGTAGGTCTACCTAAGACATCAAAAGGGTTTGATTCCATATGGGTCATTGTTGATCGTCTGACCAAATCAGCTCATTTCATATCTGTTAAGAGCACATATCCAGCATCTATCTATGCCAAGATATATTTTGACAAAATTATAAGTCTGCATGGTGTTCCCAAGACTATCGTGTCTGATAGAGGGACACAGTTTGTTAATGTTTTCTGGAGGCACTTACATGAGTCTTTGGGTACCAAGCTTCTACATAGTACAACTTATCATCCACAGACTGGGGGCCAAACTGAAAGAGTTAATCAGATCTTAGAAGATATGTTAAGATCCTGTGTGCTTAATTATTCAGAGAAATGGGATGAATGTTTGCCGTTAGCAGAATTCTCTTACAATAACAGTTATCAAGAGAGCATTAAGATGGCACCATTTGAAGCTCTGTATGGCAGAAGATGCAGAACACCTTTAAACTGGTCTGAACCGGGAGAACGTAGTCTCTTTGGAGTTGACTTAGTTAAGGAAGCTGAAGAAAAAGTCAAGTTAATTCGAGAGAACATGAAGATAGCGCAATCCAGACAAAAGAGTTATGCCAATAAGAGACGTCGGTCTCTTACCTTTGAAATTGGTGATTATGTCTATCTCAAGGTGTCACCAATGAAAGGAGTTACTCGATTTGGAATCAAAGGAAAGTTGGCACCACGATATATAGGTCCCTATCAGATCCTTAAAAGATGTGGAAAGGTAGCATATCAACTTGATTTACCACCACAGCTATCATCAGTTCATAATGTGTTCCATGTCTCTCAGTTAAAGAAATGTCTTCAAGTGCCTGATCATGTCATTCATGTGGAAGAGATTGAGTTAGAACCTGATCTGACATACTCGGAGTATCCTATCAAGATTCTTGACCAGAAAGATCGAGTCACTCGAAAAAGAACTGTCAAGTTCTACAAGGTTCAATGGAATCAACATACGGAAGATGAAGCCACGTGGGAGTCAGAAGAGTTTCTCTCAGAAAGTTTTCCTGAGTTTCTTTCTTCTGTATAGTCCTTATAATCTGTCATATGATGACCTATCCCCTGCTTTATGTAAAGATTAGTAATGGAAGTGCCTGACACATTTCCTTTTCCATTAGTTAGCCTTCAGGTTAAATCTCGGGACGAGATTTCTTTAAGGGGGAAAGAGTTGTAACACTCTGGTGTTAAGCAAAACTAAAACTTGCCATGTCATCATATGCATTAGCATTTCATGTGAGTGATAACCTGAGTATGCATTCACTAAAAACAAGTTTATGTTAACATGTTTGTGCTTAGTGGATAAGAAATGTTAAGTATGCAATCCTAGTGGTGTGATGCTTTCATAAGTTATATGGTTATATGTTAAAGGTGATACTAAGTGTATGTAGAAAACCTAATTTTCTACGTTTTTCTTATTCTCCTCTCTTTAAGTCCAAAAAGTTTGGTAAATTTCAAAATGATTTCAAAAGCAAAGTTGTAGCTCTTGTTGAGAGGGACAACTTTGGTATTCAAAGTTTTCAAAGTTTCTGTACAAAATTTTGAATAAATTTGAAATCTTTTAAACCCTAAATTTAACCCCAACACTAGATTTCAAAAAAAAACTAAAAAGAATTAGACCTTGGTCTTTTAATCAAAGTTGTAGAGAGGATTAAAAGAAACAACTTTTATTAAGATAGATTTTCAAGTTACTAAAGAAAATCTGAAATAATCTGGAAAACAAGTTTGAATTGGTTTCAAATTGAAACTCAATTTCCAAAACCAATTTTATTCCCTTTTGTGTAGTTTCAAAATTAAGCACAATTTGGCTATGCTCCAAAAAGCAAAGTTGTTCTATTTTTGATAAGGAACAACTTTGATGTATAAAGTTTTCCAAGTTTTCATATGAAATCAAAAGTAATTTGGAAAATACTTTTCTGCCCTTTTTGTCCTCTTTGGTTTTTCCAACTCTAATTCAAATTCTGAGCATATTTTGAAAATGTTGCAAAAAATAAAAGATGTTCAGTATTAAATTCTGAGCATTTGATATTTTAGCATACTTTCAACTTATATTCAAAATTTCAAAGTAATTTTAAATTTTCAGCAAGGGTAGAAAAGGAAATGGGAAAAGGGGGAGATAAGCTTCTGGCTCTGTTCATGGCGGTGGCCGCCGAAGCTTTGACCGGCGACGCCAGCGTTCTGGGTGTCGCTCCCTCTCGAATAAGCGTGCGACCGTCTCCGTGGCGAGGTTACTCAGCTGCTGACCCTTTTCTCTCACGTCGTGGCGTCCTCTCTCGCGCTCGCCGTCGACCTCTTGCCACGAAGCCCCGACGAGCACCTTCTCGGCTCAATCTCCGATTCACCGCACACCGATCGTTCTCATCCCAATTTAACCGCGGGTATAAAAACCCTACATCCTTGCGCATCTCCAGAGTTCACTCTTGCAACCTCTACTCACTCAGAGAGCCGGTAACTACTGTTCTTCTTCCCGCCGGGCAAGAAAGCTCCGCCGAGCTCGATCTCGCCGTGGTCCGATCCACTGGGCACTTCCTTACTCTCTTTATCTCGCGTTTATGCTTCATCTTGATCCCAGAAACCTCATAGGCTCACTGGTTTCATGTGTGGTGCCCAGGTCTCGCCGGAACCACCGCCTTTGCACCGGAGCTCGCCGCCGGAAGCCACTGCTTCGTGGATACCTTCCCTCCGTTCATCCTCCGCTCGAACCAACTACACAGGCAGCACCAGGGTGAGCTACTGAAGCTTCCTAGCCCTTCCGTTCTACTGCTACCGACCTAGGTTCGCCGGAACATCTCCGCCGTGGCTCGGTCCGCCGCCGTGCGTGGCCAGACCTCACCGGAGCGGTAGCGTTTAGGGTTAGAGGCTCTGTCGGCCGCGGGTGACACGCCGGTGATGATGCGCGCGTCGTCTAAGTCTCTACTGGCCGGAGTTGGCCGGCGTAAGGACGGTCGCCGCTCGTTTCGCCGTCGTGCGCTCGGGCCATGGCCAGGGACCTCGCGTTTGTGAAGATAGGATCTTCCAGGGTGTTGGTTAAAAAGCCAAAGACTCATGTGAATAGTATCTTGGACTGCGGATTAGTTTCGTTCTTACCGGAGGGCTCTTTTGCATAGTAGCCAACGCGCGCGGGCGGGAGCCAGCTGGGCTGGTTTTCGCGCGGGTTGGGCCGCGTCGGACTGGGCCACAAGCCCAGTTTGGGCCGATTTAATGTTTTTCTTTTTCTGGTTTTGTGCACAGTAGCTAGTTTTGTTATTTTTGCTATAATTAATCTATAGCTCTGTTAATTATGAAATTTGACATGATAGATGCTAACCTGTCTATGCTAATATAAAAATTATAAAACTTATGTTTTGAGTACTTTTTATAGGACAATTAAATCTGTGCTTTATTTAATAAATGTAACTTTAATGAATTTTGTAATTTTCTGTGTTTCTCCAAAAAACATGAAATTTGACATGTGAGTTTATATCACTGATATACACCTTCATGTTTAATTTCATCCCTGTTTGACCAAGTATGATTTGTGTATAAGTAAAAGGCTAATTAAAATGGTTTATAAAATAAATAGGAATAGTTGATCACTATAGAATTATGTGACTTTTGGAATTGTTTGACAACCAGTGGAAAACTAGCAAGATTTGCTCCCTGGTTATGGATTCCTTTATGCAAATAACCTTTTGTTGCTTGTTAAGTTGCATAACCATATTTAAAGAAAATAACAAAACTTGTTTAGTACTTTTAATAGCTAAAGTTGGTTTGTTGGTTTGCAACTTTACCGCGAGGGAAAGTTGTACTCCATAAAAGTTATAGTTTAAGAAAATTTCCATCTTTACCATGATCATATCATAAGCATCTCATTATTCATGCATATGCACTTCTACGTGTAGATCCCGCTTCGGAAGGCCCTAACTCTCAGTGGATCCCTCCTGAGGGTGTAGACCCTTCTCGATTTTCAGAATCTTCGAACTTCGTTGATCCTCAAGCCAAGCCCCGGTGCATTTAACCTTTCTGTTTCTATTGCAAAGTTTATACAATGATTTATCAACTGCATTTAAGTAATAGGAGTTGGATGACACCAATAGTTGCATTACCAGTTGGTTACCTTTACCCTATCCTTGTTACCTATTTGTTTATAAATGCTTAGCCAAGATGCACGGTGATGAGATTAACCTCCGCTTAGGCCTTGAGCAAACTACGGGATGATGAATCATCATTGTTAGGATACCTCTCTCAGGTACAAACTGATAAATGGATGAAAAATGAAATTCAGACCGGACAGGTAACTTGCATCCGGATGGAATCTTGATGTAGTGTTCCTGTCTGTGTCGATTAGGAACCGTTCGTTGTTGGTCCTTGATCGAGTGCATGATAGTACCAATCACGGGATACGGGTTAGTATGTTGCAGGTTAGAGTCCTGCCATACAACGCCGTGGTGCTTTGGTATGTTGCAGGTTAGAGTCCTGCCATACAAATCACTTGTGGTTGTGCAATATGTTGCAGGTTAGAGTCCTATCATATTGTGTGATTGGTAACCCCCAGCTGGGTAGATAAAGCGATTCGAATCGTCGTTGCTCTACGATAAAAAGAGACTCGGTCTCTGACTCTCAACGTAGAGTTTTCAAAACCAAAGCATTTGGGAAATGATGTTTCATCCTAAAAGAGTACTATTGATGGTATATTTGGAATTATTAAGGAAAAGAAGAATGTTTTGTTAAAAATGCTTATTCTGCAAATTCCTTCTCTATTGCTAGCTCCACTACATCCCTTAAAGCTAGCATGACCTGAAGTCTTTTCTGTTGACGGATAAGTCTTGTTGAGTGCTTTTGTACTCAGGGTTTGTTAACCCTTGTTGCAGGAGAGTACATGGATCCACCTTTTAATGGGCAGTGCTACTTCACTCTTATAGAAGAGAGTGATAACGATTCTGATGTGTGACCTTGGGCAAGTAACAACTTTTGAGTGGAATATGTAATGTTAAGTTCCGAACAAGTTATGTAATGAGTTATTTGGTGATGTAAACTTTTAAACCTAAGTTTTAATCTATGTATTATAATCTTTCCGCTTTACTCTGATTTATCTTATCTATAAAACTGTTGTAATACTGTGATGCTTGATGAGGAATTTTCCTGGAAGTAATGTAACGTGGATGATTCAGGTTTCCCGAGGACACCCGACAGACCTCTTGAGTCATTTGGAACGCGTGTACGCCGATCAAAGGTCTTTAGGACAATGATGGGTGCACGTGGGCCACTTAATTCAGGAGGTTCTGCCACAGCTGGTATCAGAGCAGGAATTCCTTAGAAAGTATAACAGTATTTATTTCTGAAAACTTCAAAAGTTTTGAGTCAAACTAAAGTTCAAATTAGTTTGAGTCCAAATTGTTTCTAGACTTATCTTATGCTTCTGACTTGCCTTAATTCATTCTTTAGACTTATCCTTCTATCTAAATGGGTATGTTTTTAGTATAGTTATGGTGATATTTATATCTAAGGAACAATACTTATAACAATATAATATTGCCCTATTTACGAAAAGAAAGTTTATTCACTTCTATGGTAAGTGATTACCTTAAAGTTAATTATTTGTTTGATATGCTTTGCTCGTAAGTTCGATTCATGCATCATGATTGATAACATATAATTAACTTTCCCTCTTAAGAGTTGTTTTTAAATAGAGTTGATATATCTATCTAATTATAAAACTCTATCTCTTAATCCTGGAACATATATAGTTCTAATGTTCAAAATGTATATATTTTAGCAGATGGTACGTACCAAGCAGGCTGCACGCAAGTGTACTGGACCTCGAGGTGTTCCTCGACACGTCCTTGCCCCAAGGAATGATAACTCTGCTGAGAGTGAAGGGAGTAACCAGCCCATGGTTACTTACGAAGAAGGAGAAGGTAGTAACACTGCCACTTCACAGCTGCAGGCGGAAGTAGACCGCCTGTATATGGAATTGGCAAGGGCAAATGGAGAAAGGATGAGGGGCAACAGAGATAGGGAAGAGTTGCGTGAGCAGCTACAATACCACCACGAGCAGCACCAAGAGTATGAGTGCAAGTGGAGGCAGGTCGTTGAGCAAAGGAACCGGGCACGAACCCGGGTAGATATAATGAGGGATAATCAAAACATCTTGGCAAACCATCATGCCGACCTACATAGGCATATAGAGGAGCTGACCGCACAGTTGCAGCCAGAACCTGCCACACCACCACATCCTGAGAATGCTTCTGAAGAAGAAGAAGAAGAAGAAGAAGGAGATGAGGAGTTAGAGCCGGTGGAAGATGAAGTCACATCTGAGGAAGAGTCATAGGTTTCGAGGTTGGATACACATAAGGTGTATCATAGTATCTTTCTGACTTTGTAACCTAGTTAGTCAGAAAACCTCTAATATGGTCAGGTGTGTAAAATAGTGATATCAGTAGTCCGGCCCAAGAGCGGACTTGTATGAAAAATAAGTTGACCATGATGTGCATGTCATAATGTGTATATGAATGTTAATCAAGGTATGGTTTGTTTAAACAGATGCCTGTTAACACTCGTGGAGCTAGTTCTTCTCATGGTGGGGATGATATCCCTAATGCACCACCAGTTCCACCCTCCTTGACTGATGCAATTGCAAGCATTGGTCAACGCAACCACCTTGTTGGCACAAAATCAGAATGGTGGTCAACGTGGTCGTGGTCGAAATAATAGGGAAGAGACAACATATGTGGATTTCACTGACACCCGTCCTCCAGTGTTCGTTAAAGCTGATGAACCTCTGGAAGCTGACGACTGGCTCCGGACTATGGAACAAAAATTCAGTCTTATCAATTGTACCGAAATCCAGAAGCCAGCTTTTGCAGCCCAACAACTTCGAGGAGCCGCAGGGGTTTGGTGGGCAAATTTATTAGCTGTTCAACCAGCTGACCACCGAATTACTTGGGCTGAGTTCAAGGAAGCCTTCCGGGCTCATTATATTCCTGATGGAGTTAT
>VDCT01000504.1:0-32001 GCA_009763385.1 Coix lacryma-jobi var. lacryma-jobi
CCTCGGGGGCTCTTAATCATGATGTCTTCTAAAGCATGCTATTTTAGTCTTTGCTTATCTTGGCCTACCTGTTTGGTACTTGATGCCAAAGGGGGAGGTTTGCTTATCTTGTTGAATTTGTAAGACGGTAATCTTTGAGATAAGTGTGGTATGCTACATTTTATTTTGATATGCTGAGGATGTAAAACTGTGCCTTATTGTTTATAATCATGCTTGTTTGATCCTCGTATTGATGCTCTTGTCATGGTGATGTGTTTTCCATATGCTAATGTGATTTTGAGTTCTTTTCCTTTCTCAATAGCCTTCGCGTTTCTATTACCTTTACATTGTTTGTGGCATCACCATGTCTACCGTTTATGCATCACAAATTGATATTTTGATGTTTTCACAACTTAGAACACCACCAGATTTGCAAAATTTAGGGGGATCCCTTGTTTTGTGTATGGCAACCTGCTTGCTAATCAGGGTTTGAATGTCATATCACAGGTGCATACACTAGGGGAGCTTCAACTAAATTTTGAATTCAAAAGTTCAATTCTTTCTATCCCTAATTGTACGCCGAAGTTGGTTGTCATCAATTACCAAAACAGGGAATTTGAAGTGCATTCGCGCCCCTAATGTGGGTATTGATTAATGACAATCAAATTAGGGACTTACCATTTCTAAAAGCATGGTGCAGGTGTCGTCCGTTGAAAGATGTGAAAAACGTTGAAATCTCGTGAACAAAGCACTTATGATTATTTTTGGATAAAAGGATGCCTAGCTAAGTGGTATTAAAAAATTTAAATTTTAACGTTAAGTATAGTTAAGAGCCGTGCTATTGAAGAGGTCACAAGTAATTGTCTAGATGTGGAGAAAAGTGCTCAATCGACAACCTTAGTTTGCGCTTGAGAGACAATCACGCCATCACGAACGACGTAGAGAGGGTAATTTCATTGCTGGGTTACCGACCATGTTTGTTTCGGTGGTACTAACCATTCTTCATCTGCGCAAGTCGTCAAAACACCCTCTCGTGTGGACAAAATGACCTGGCGGTAGTCCGCATAAACCTGTCTACCGGCCCGCGGTGGTTTCCGCAAGGCGTAGTAACCTGTTTGCACCTCTCGCGTAGAGTTGTTTTTGACTAGCGGTGGACCGCCCTTACCACCTCGGTGTACCGGCAGCGTGCTACCGACCCTGCCGGTAGTTTCCTCCAAGTTTGGCAAGGCTCTCTTTCCCGCGCTGATTTCGGTCCTGGCTTAGTAGCCGCCATTCCTCTTAGTACCGTCCCACCCCTTTCTACCAGGGCTTCCTCAAGTCGTATTAAACCATTTTACAGACTCCCTTGTAGAATTGAAAAAGACAGGCCTGCCGGTGGTACCCGCCATAAACTCGGTAGTCCGGATCGGAGTCCAACGCCGACGGAAAGGTCGGTGGTACTTTGTTTGTGAGGCTCTCGCTTTGTTGTGTTAATAGATTGGTGTCCCATAGACCTCGGTCCACCTGCCTCTGAGCACACACCAAACCGCAGGTTCGGTGGTGAATATTTTAAATGGGGGCTCTCGGACTTACTAGCCTTTGACTTGGCGGGGTATCCGCCTTACCACCTGGTACCCACGAACGGGTATCGACCCTCGGGCGGTAGTTTCGAGGGACCGGGCCTAACAATCTAGATTGCCTCTCTGCTCTCTGTTCGACTTGTTTTGGGCCTGGCGTGGGTACCTGCCATAACCTCGGTACCACCGGCCTCCTCCGTTGGTTTCCGTCTTGGCCGGTGCTTGTTCCATTTTGGACCAGATCTGGGTGTATGTTGCGACCGTTGGGACATGTCGGTGGGTACCGCGCATGTGTTTCGGTGTCCGACCAGGGCCTCGGGACTTTGGGAGCATAATACAAATCCCTGACGCCTCTTCACTTTCAGGTCACGGACTCCACTATACACTTATCTGCTGACCTAACTCTAGACAACTCTCTCCAACTTGACACACCTCCCCTCTCCCCCTTTGCTCCTAGATTCATTCCCTTGCAAGTTTGAGCTAGGGAAGTTGGATTCGAGGTGGAAGCATAATTCCGACTGAGCACTTGGTTCCATCTTGTCATTTGGCGGCTTGTTTTGTGTCTTTTACTCTTGAGCTCTTGGGCTCTGCCGTTAGGTGTTCTTCGTGGTAGCCCGTATTGATTTACTGTGAGGGCTCCCCGCGTTTGTTTCCCTGATATTTCTAGTAGAGATATCTGTAGCCTATGTGGTTGCTTGATGTCGAGGAGGTGAAATATACTCCGACCTTTGTGGTCACCTCAACACGTGAAGTAGGACTCGCTTATTGGATTGGCCCTAACTCGGAAAATCTGTGTCCCGTGTGCTTGTTGTTGTTGTCGCCTATTTTCTCTAGGCTTTCTCTTGTTATTGTGTTCTTCGTGTTCTCTTCCTATCCTTCTCGTTCGTAGTTAGGGGGAAGCTCTATCTCCTCAAGGGGGCACCAAGTTTGTGAGGATTTAACATAAATTATTTCTTAGGAAAGTTGCTAGAAACTGTTTTAGCTCTAGCTTACATTCACACAATCATTTCGGATTGTATTGTTTAGGATCCCGTTGTCCGTTTGTTGTGTGGTAGTACCGGTGTTTTCAAAGCCCGTATTACCACCGCAAAACAAAACCGGCTCCTCTGGTTGCTTCTAACTACATCTTATAGTTTGTGAGTTTCAGATAGTCAAAAAAATCACGCTCTTACCCCCCCTAGGCTGATCGGTCGGCTTCAATCCTTTTAGGGGGAGGATGATATGAGCTCACCGACACTGCCGACCAGCATATGTCGCAGCTCCAACGTTCGGTACACCTACATGCCAAGCCAACCCAAGTCCTTGATGTATACACGCAAGCCAACAGATTTATATCAAAGGTGAGCGCTCTTTGTGAATTCATTTATATTAATGAGAATTATATATTAACTAAGTCGTGCCCTTGACTATTGCTGCTCAAGAGTTCACCAATGAGGAATACAAGAACACCAAGAATTAATTACATGAAGGCTCCCACATTCTGACAGGCATCCAGTCCAGCAAAACGGCGAAAAATTAGTTCATATTTTGATTGACAAAGCTTAGGAGGAAGGCCCACGCGACATTCTGGAATCATGAAGTCTAGGTTTCATGAATATGCGGCATTTGGAATTTTCTGCTTGACGCCGACCGATTTAGTGCATATATGGTCAGCTGCTGGACATACTGTTGTCGCAACTTGCCGGGCAAAATGTACAATCTAGAAACTTCATGGTGCAGCTGCACTGGTGTGAAGCTATCAGTCACTTTCCAACACAACTGAGGTGCATATTGGACTTTCCTAGGTGGAGTTATTGTCCAAAAATTGAAGACTTGCTCTGAATCACATCCCGAGATTAACTCAACGAGCCCCTTCGGAAGCTGTCCATAGTCCTAGTCTTTTCATTTCTATTTGTGTTTTATCAATCTAGGAGGGGCGGCTGTTTCCTGTATAAAATGTCCTTTCTCTTCATGCAAACCCAGACTTTTTGATAATCGAATACAACGCTTTTGTTCACTGTGTTTATAACACACTTTGAGAGGAATCTTACCCCCCCCCTTTGGGCTTTTGTGATTTCCTTCGGCGTATTTAACAAACCGTCGGTCAGATCGTCCTAATTGGTCTCCACTCCCTCAAGGTTTTGCCTTGATTGTTGTAGGCTTTTTTGGTTGGTTCTTTGAGAGTGTGGTTGGGGCGAATCCTATCCTCGATTCACAGAGGTTGTCGTTAAAGACGGTGGTTGGCTCGGTTTTATATTTGTCATTTTGCACGATTATCGGTGCTGCAGCAGTATCCCCGGCTGTTCTTCAGCTAGTTATCAGTCAAGTCTACGTCGTGAAGACGGAAACGAGTCACATCTCTGGATCAAAGCTGTTCGTACCACTGTAGAACTTAAACCTTAGTCTATATATCTTTTTGTGTTCGTCTATCCACGCAAAAAGCTAAAAAATATTTGCCAAGCCCTTTGTTTCAATCAATTTTGTTGTGAGGTTTGTTAAGTTTTTAAGGTCCTTAGTATCTTGTTTTAGTTGCTGATCATTATCCTTCGTGTGTCCTTGTGCCCTCTTATTTTATCTGAACACCTATAAAAAATCTGAACCTATATCCCTTCAATGGTTAATTTTGTCGGCATCACTCTAGCACACTATTGCTTTTTTGTTATTGTAGGTCCTATCCATAAGTGTGAACGTAATATCTGATCTGTGTGTTTAGTTCCTATTTAAAGAATGTGTCAAAAAAAAGTGCAAAAAAAACTAGTGCTGCAAGAAGTTAAAAAAACGAAACGAATTAAGATCCAGTTAGTTATCTGTAAAGTGTTGAAGATTAACATATCAAATTGTGTAACCAGTTTTATCTTTGGCTGATGGCACAACTTTGTTGGGTTGATTGGGCAAACACTTGCAATTCCCATCATACCCTTGTTGGTCAATCAATCCTGAAATTCTTTTTGTGGCTGTGGTGACCATTTATATCTTTTTCATATCTTGCATGTCGGCAGCTAGGCGGAAATTATAGTTTGGATTGTTATTTAACCATTACATAACTAGATTCAGTTGTTTTTCCTGTATAATCCCCACCAACTCCCACATAAAGCCAATCGTATCGGTACTCTCTGTTCTTGTATCGCTCGCATCACTTCGGTTCCAACCACCGCTTTGCTTTTCTATAACCCGAGGATTTCATAGAGTTTAGTTGTAGAGAGGTGCGGTTGTGGAGTTCACATATTATCCTAACCACATATAAGCTGTTGTTTGCAATGTATAACAGACAGGGTCGAAGGTACACCAACTCATCTATGGAAGTACTGATCCAGAGGAATTCTTGAGTGGCAAGACCAAATGGAGATTTGAACTAAGTCAATAATATTCAAAACAAAGAGGATTCCGGCCATACTTGAATTTGAAAGAATTATGCTCTTATTGTGGAACAATATCCCATAAGTGTCTCATCAGAATTGGAAGACCTTGAAGAAAGAGCAGATAAAGGAATTTGTTCAAGAAATAGGACTGATTTTTACTTTTCGTCGTTTGGAGAATTGAAGCACGTATCGAATCTGTCCGCATATTATGATAGGCTATGTTCTTTTCTTCAATCGAGCAATATTGTTTTTGTGCATAATGCAATGAAGCTTCATGAGATCCTTAATGATAGCATTGTTTGCTGCAATAAAGGAGAAACGTTTAAGAAAACCTGCAGATCTTTTGAGTTGTGCAATTAAGAGGAGAAGAAACTTTTAAGGTGGAGGCAAAGGCACGATCAAAGGATGCATTAATTTCAGCCGAAAGAGTTAGGTGCTAAAAACAACCATTATGTCCTCTTTTATCCGAAACTGGATACAAGCAACATTCAACTCCTGTACAAAGAGAAGACATGTTGTCCAAAGTTCTTCGTTGATACTAGTGTCCAATAAATGAACATATTTCTCCATTGAAGACTAATCTGTTGAGACGGAGTTGAAGGAACCAGCTGTCAGTTTCCACACCATGAAATCTGAAATTTAGTCAGCAAGGAAGCATCACTACAATGCATGACACATGTGTTGTAGATACTATCAAGTCTTGTGCCTTGTTCTAGTACGATTGTGGTGAAGTTAAAGTCCCAAAACTGTGTAGAATTCTGCCTTGCACTTGAAAATAGAGCTAATGGGACAGAGGTGGTACACTTCAAAAAATTTTAGGATAGATATCTGAAATTTGAAGACTACGGCATAGTGGGTCCTTTGTGGTTGAACTGAGGACAAGATGGCCAATATTGCCACCTAAGTGTGAGTGCCAATATGTCCAAGATGAAGATCATGATGCTCCAACAATCTTGCAGTTCAACTAGTTGTTCGCAAGCATGAACAAAATGCAAAGATGTGTGGTAAACCATAGCTCTTTGAGTTAGGAGTTATTGACGTGTGCTGACATAAATGCTCGAACATCACCATGTTCATTGAAGGCAAGATTGTGCAGATGATTCCATCTATCAATCCTAGTACAACACCTTTTTGAGAAACGCAAAAATTGTTTGGGTGCACTATTGTTCCTTCCATACAATTGTAGGAACCATGATCTGAACCATTCATATGACACCCTCACAAGACATTGAAGAGGTTGAGCATCATAAGCCATGGTGAGATGAGAGCCACTCGCTCAAATTTTAGTGAGAATGAAATAAATAGTGAGTTGTGTGATCCATAAATGTGAGAGTGAGAGGCATAATAATATGAGTGTGAGGGAAACCCACAGAACGAGAGCTTTATTTCAAAGCATGTGAGTAATTTTTAACACTACCACACTAAAGTCCTACTTCTATTTTTTCTCTCAAAAGTGGGTTGCAGGTTGTGTAAGGAAAATGAAAGAGGATTGCTTCTCAAAAATGCCACCTATGGCGAGGAAGGAAGAGATATAAATGTTGACAACTTCAATCTTTTTCGCCCAAGTTGAACCATGAAAACAGTGAGAAAGATTAGAGATCACCATTGTTTATGGACCATCACAAATCTGAAAGGACTAAAATAATTTTAAGGTATGAATTTGAAATCAAATTGGTGAGCAAATGTGACATTTCCACTTGTTCCGTTTATAAAAACACAAAACCTTTATCTTGATTTGATTAATCACATGATCATACAAGTCAAATCTGCCGTGTAAACCTTGTTTAATCATATCAGCTGTTACTACCCTATTCTTTGACTGATATCATGCTACTTAACATGCTAATAATGTTTGACCATGTGAATTGATTACCAGAGGCTGATTTCTTAAGAGAAGACCCCTGCTGATGATGTGTTATGTCAACTGGATGAAATTTGGGTTGATATTGATAAAATACTTAAAGCATGTTGATATATCATCTATGAAATCTCGAATAGTGGTGCATCTATAGCTGTCAATTTATTTACTTCATTGGACATATGTTGAAAAAATTTAGCTTGTGCTCTTGCATAACATGTTATAAGCTTGCTGCATGAACTTGAATGAATGAGACAGTAAATATCTTGATAACCATATTTTTCTTTATTTCAGATAAGACATTGTTTAGTGTCTTGTTGTTTGAACTAATCAATGTTATCATTCGCTCGTTCATGTTTTTTCACTGAAATAAAGAAATCTTAGTCCATTGTGTTCCACTCATCACCAATCTTTCCATCTCGCATTTGGAACCATGGAGTTGAAAGGTACACTATCCTAAGGCATTTTAATCCCTTACAACCTATGTATCTTTCTAATGCCAATGTTCATTTCCACTATGTTATGACATCTCACTAAGATAAATATGACATGAAGCAATAAGGTTGTTGGAAAGAAATTTTTGTGCTTCCATTTCAAAACTAACCCAGGATCAAAAACTTATAAATATTTCTTCCATAAATGAACATAATGTGGAAAATTAAATTATAAAGAATTCATGAAGCATCCTCGGTAGTTTATCATAGAAAATTGGCATACGCATCCACTCTCTATTTTTCTTGAACTACTTTCGGAGAACAAAAACAAGGACAAGTTTTCGGAAGGGAGGGAGAATGATAGACGTGCCAGACAATCGCATAAACTCATAAGTCCTAAGCAATCATTCAAGTGAAGCTAAACATTGACTAAAGTTCTTTAGATTTCCACCTAAAAGCTACTACTTGTCATATGATTACAGATTCAAACACTTGCTGTAGATGGAAGAGAAAGATGTCCAGAAACCTAGATCTACTCATTTATCCAGCACAATTAGTGGCTTAGATTTGTTTGAGAGTCGGGGATTACTCCTTTAAGGAGGGGGAGGAATGATTGACCTCATGATATCTGTACGCCCAAGACTCGCTGACTAGTCAGATGTACAAGCTCAAATCAACTACAACGATACTCAATTCGTGGACAACTCCTTTTCTAAGGCGGGGAGGATGATAGACCTCACCGAAGGCATGCCACCATCAAGATGTCAGAAGCTCCAAACAGTCGGTATCACCTACAATGACAGCAACCCAAGTCTTGATGTACACGAGCCAAGCACAGAAGTTTAACACAAAAAGTGGCAAGCACGCGCTACTTTATAAATTCATTTATATAATGAGAATTATATATTACCTAAGTAATTCGTGCAATTCTTTGCCAAGTTCACCTCGGAGAGGAAGACAAGCACAAAAGATTAATTCCAATGAACTCCACTTTCGGACCAGTCCAGTCCCAAGGACAAAACGTCGGAAAGAATTAGTCATATTTTTGATTCACAAAAGCTATGAAGGCCATGAGGACATTCTGAAAGCTTATGATCTAAGTTTTCCAATGCACTAAGTTCCGACCAGTTTGGAATTTTTCTCTTGACTAGCCGCCCCAGATTTTCGTGCATACCTGGTAGTGCTGGACAACTGCATTGTTGTTCACCTGCCGTGCAAACTGTATCCATCTACAACTTATGGGGGCAAGCTGCACATGGTGTGAAGTATCAAGTCAAATTTCAGCAACTGACGGGCCAGCATCATTTGGAACTTTCCTGGTGATTATTGTAAAAACATTGAATACTGCTGCCGAAGTCCAACAGTCACGCCGGATTAACTCGAAGGCCTTCGTGGAAGGCCTTTCACAGAGTCTATCTTTTCATTTCATTTCCATTCGTGTTTATACGCTATCGATGAGGGGTGTTCCTAGTATAAATATGTCATTGCTTCAATGCAAAACACGGACTTTTTGATAATCGAAAACAGACCCCTTTGTTCAGCTGTTGCTAACAAAACCCCCTTTGAGAGTGATCTCTACCGCACTCCTTTGCTTTGTGATTTCCTTCTTGGTTTACAGAAGCACCGCGTCATCGCTCCATTGGTGTGCTCCACTCCCTTCAAGGTTTTCCTTGATTGATTGTAGGCTTTCTTGGTGGTTTCTTTGAGAGTTGTGGTTGGGCGAATCCTCGATTCATTTTGGCCGGGTTAAACTGTTGTTGGTCTGGTTTTATTTTCAGGTGGCCAGTTATCGCTGCTTCGCAAGTTACCGCTAGTCTTCAGCTAGTTATCAAGTTCAAGATCCTACTCGTGAGATCGGAAAGAGTGATCACTGCAATTATTTGGGGTTTCGCTCATAGGTTTTTCACTCTGCTGACCCAGCTAGTATCTGAACGTCTTACCTTTGTCTGGGGTGGAATCCTAATGCCCATCGCTCGGTTTCATTAATGGCGGGAACATCGATAGAGCCGACCGTAATGTGGGCACAAGATCCAAAAAGGGGGTCTAATCGGAACATGGGACACTTTGTACTCTTCTTGGTACAGCATTTGTCGGCACTGTCTTTTCTTCCCATTTCTGAAGTCCAAAGGTCCTTGATGTGATCAGGCCGATTCTGTTGTGTTACTAGAACTTGGCCGATGCACAAATGATCGAACATTGAGATCCTTGTGGCTGGTTAAGCTTCCCATCCTGGTTGTATACATATGTTCTTGTATTGGGTCAGGGAGCCCCCACTTCCTTGAGGACCCCATTGTGGTGGTGGCAAAATAGGAGGAGCCACTGATGCCAACAGGGCCTATCTTCGTGCGAGATACTACTCTCTACCCTGATAACCATTCATTTGCTTGGGCTTCTCATCCCATGCTTCAGAGGAGTAGACTCTCTTGAACAAGAACCAACTCAATACTTACCCTGTACTCGTCCCCTCCGATATATACGAGGGCAGGGGTCCTCCGAGAGGACAGGTCACAACTCACAAGCCGATCCAATCATACAACTCGACGCGGACTCATCAGGGTATTACGTAACCACGGCCCGAACCGAGATAAAACTTTGTGTCATCTAGTTTTGCTTGCGTCATTCTGGGTCCCCCCCCCCCCCCCCCCAATCCGTTCTTGCGCACCTTCCCCTCCTCAATATAACCACCTTTGTCATACCCCTAGTGGCTATCGTGATATTTCGTCGATCAGGGCGCCCACTCATGGGCATGTGCCGAAGACTCCAGCGAGCCGAATGGTATCTTTCCCCTTGCTTCCTCAACGGCTCTTCTGGCGTGCCTCAACGTCCTTTGTTTCGTTCTCCTGGACTATGGCGTTGACGGCGCCGAAAGGCATGGAGGCGGTGCATGCTTCCCCTATCCGTACAGATCTGGTTCCACTCATTTTTTTTAAGCATGCGGAATCAGCCTCGACATCTCTTCGAGGCAGTCTTCTCCGGGCTCGACAGCTTCCGTCTATTGGGTGGGGACGCGTGTCAATCACAAAAGGGACACTAACCCGATCTAGCGAATCATCGATCGTGTCACGACAGCATCGTGAACTAACTCTCGTGTTGTAGATCTATCAGAGACGCTCTCCGAGGCACGACAAATCGTCCTACCTCTCGTTCCGACCTCCAACCGCAACATCATAGTGATGATCACTGTAATATGTCCATACGACCAGACCGATGGCTAGGACGATCGGATGGAAGATCGCGGGCATACAATTTCCAAATCTTCGGAAAGAAGCATCTTGGCATCGTTGTTAGCTACGGAGGATTCGAGATGTTTTTCGCGCCCATGCCCTATGAATGAAATCTTGGCCCCTAGTGGGTCGGTGGATTGATAAGGAGGGACAAGATACTATGACAACTGTGTGGTTTTTGCAGAAAAAACAGGGAATGAGTTATGTCATGTAATGGCGCGATAACGGGCATACAGATTCACAAATGTCCACTGGCGATGTTATTCGGTTTCACAAAGGACGGACGACAAAGTGGTAGACTATGCTAAGTGTCAATGGTGTTGGGACACTTAGGTAGTCTTAGGTCTTGTTTTTCCTTTGGCGTTTATAAAGGGGAGCTGAATTAGTAGGCTTGACTAGATGAGTCTATTGAGGTAGGTGTGGTGGGCACATTGTTATTTTCATACCTAGGTATCTTAGAGAGAGCCCTTATGTCGGAGGATGAAGAAAAGTTCGTTAAGGCAGCGTTGCGATCCGAAGTGTTTGGCCCGTTACAAACAGGAATCGACGCAGTCTTAGGGTCAGATGGACTTCGCGTCCGATGTCACTCAGACATGATTGTGTGGCGAGTGGTCATCAGGACGCTCCGATTGGTCATAATCGGACACGGGATGGCCACTGTTCTAGAGAGTGCCCTGAGGGGCACATCTGACGTGAGGGCAATCCCCCCCCCCCCCCCCCCCCGTTCATGTCCTGCAGAGAGGTTCCAAAGAGGTCAGATTCACATCAGTCGTCCTATGTGATGGCATCGGACGCTGCCCACCCAGCGTCCGATGTTCCTTTAAAAGAGGGTCTGACAAAGTACGATTGGCGTTGGGTCGAGGGCATGGCCGTCCGATGGCCAGCATCGAGCGTCTGATGCCCCAAAAATGTATTGTGCAGTGCTCTTTTTGGATGGCCGGTTTGGGGGAGTATTTATAGCTCCGTCCCCCTCTCCATTAGAGTGTTCTTGCATTCCATTCTGTGAGAATACCTGAGGAGCAAGGGAGAGAGCCCTAGTGAGGTTGGAATTTCCCAATTGTGAGCTTAGGGACCTTAGTGAAAGAGAGTCAAGTGTGGATCCTACCATTCTTTGGCTCTTGACTTGGTCAAGTGAGAGTTCTTGGCTTGTACCAGTGGTGATGCATCATACCTAGACGACTTGGTGTGATCGAGAGGGGATCATCCGGTTGACTTGTGATGACCCAGTTGTTGTGACAGTAGTGAGCGATTCACCGGGCCGAGTGGCGCAAAATCAGCTCATAGTGAGCCTTTGATCCCTTACGGCGTCAAGGGTGATCGATAGCTGTGCGTCTGTTTGTCCAACAAGGACTGGGGGGTGTGGGACACCGCGTATACCCGAACCAATCTTGCACAATATCACTTTGGCATCTCTACTCTTTATCTACTCCTTTAACGTTTGAGGCAACTTCCATTCGCAATTTACTTGTTGTTCATTCCTTATTGAATGCCTTGCTAGAGTAGAAGTGGCATAGTGATAATATTTTTGTGGCGGTAGAGCCATAGAAACACTTCCTAGGCACAAGGGTTATTGGGCTTGATAGGTTCTCATTTTATGCTAAAGTTTTAAAAGCCGGAATTCACCCCCTCTTGGATCTTGATCCTTTCAATAATTGGATCAGTGCCTCGTGCTGCTCTGATTTAGGCTTAACCGCCTAGAGTTTAAGATGTCTGAAGGTGATGGAACCCTCCCTATGTTTTGAGGGAGAGACTTTCCATATTGGACACTCTGTATGGAGTCATACCTGAGGCGGTCGTGTTAAAATGGCCGTCAAGCCGCATAACCAACCGGGTTCCCCAACCCAAGGAGGGCACTTCCCTCACGCACAATGAGGAAGAGAATGAGGTGATGCAAGCCAAAATATTCATCTTTAGAGGAATTTGCAAGGATGTGTTTATCCTGTCTGGAACAGAGGCTGCCCATAGAGCTATGGGATAACATTTGTGCGCTCCATAGGGAACGCAAGAATGAGCGTGAGGAGGCTCCATTTGGTATTCCAAAAGCTAATTCTTTTATATATGTCATATCTATAGAAAATGCAAATTAACGGCTCACACTTAATTATCTTGTAGAAGAGCCACTACAGAAATGGTTGGCTTTTTGACTAATAACAATCCATTGGAACTGGCTTTTGACCCAAGGTTGGCATGTAAAACTCAGTGGACTTGGCCTCACACAAATTCAAGCCTCTGTGTTTTAGGACGATTCTAATGGTTCCTTCCCATTGACAAAATGTAACATTGTGCGGTGCTATCATCAAGTGATCTTTCCACCGCTACAAAAAAAACCAACCCAATCTGTCTAGATAATGCATGAGATGTACATTCACATCACACCAGTGGTGGTTTTCCACGACAAGAAAGGTGGCCTTCAACGCAAGCCTTACAAGAAGGGCAAGTCAAGGCAATGAGGTGCAACATGAGAGGCAAAGTGTGAGGATTCAACATTGTCCATGGGTGGAAACCACCAAGATGTTGAAGAGAGCTTCACAATAAGGAGTCCACTGACTCAAGAAAGAAGAGTTCTTCAGCAAGTAGCAAGAAGGCCACAATCTCCAAAATGGATGCTACAATTGCGGTGATCTTGGCATCTTCTCATCAGCACAAGCCCAAGAGAAATACAAAGAAAGAACAAGGGCGAGAAGTAGGACTCATCAGTGAAGATGAGAAAGAATGAAAGCCGCTATAGAAGAGATGGCAATAGAAGAAGCCATACCACAGAAAGGGGCAAAGCTTACATCCTGTTGGGGATTGGATCACGAATTGACCCTCGGTGGCTCCATCAAGAAGATTTGATGATGAGAAGGAGAAGGTGACCGTCTATTATTGGGACTCCTACAACCACCACACGCATCGTCATCCACCCCCACCTATGCTCCATGGTCAGGGTGAGACTCGGATGTACAGGATGATGACTCTAGTGTGAGAAAGTGTGAGAGTTTCCAATCTCTTTTATGATGAAACTTGTTGATTTGTTGCAACGACTATTTAAATCATAAGAAGTCTGGAGCTAAAATGAACAGCTTTGTTGATGAAAATGAATCTCGTTGAAAATAGAACCATGCTATATATGCTATTGAAGACTAAAAATTAACTTGCTACTTGTCATTCTTCTAAATTATAAGGAGCCTCAAATCCTTTAACAAGGAGCTCAAAGTAAAAATGAAAACATGAATAAGATGCCAATAGTGATCTTTTTTTAACACAGTTATGCTTTGCTCAGACAATAACTCAGTAACGTTGATCATAGCTTTTCCGTTGCTTATGATATACTTTCTGCAGAGACCATGAGCAACTACCTGTTTCTAAGTGTGACATATCACATCTTGGAGGACTTGGTTAGGACATAATGAAAAGAGCTATAGCAGTGCAAAAATTGGTTGAGGCCGAACACTATGATGACATGTCAAGATCACGAATTAGATGCAAGTCAAGATACTCTATAGAAGCTAACACGCCCAAGCAAGTGTCTTCAAACCATGATGATGACTTAGCATGACTTTGACTTGACATGCTAAAGAAGAGACAAGAGTTGAAGATGGAGAGAGTTATTACAAGACTGACACCCCAAATGGAGCTTCCAACAAGAAATGACAAGCTCAAAGAGAAAGAGGACCCCTTACACCGGTTTTTTGAGAAACGTCCAGGTCATGTCTCAAAGTGCGTTCTCATGGAAACCAAAAAAACCACCGTAATGAGACAATAGAGTGGGTATTGCTACCTGAAGAGAAGATGAAGCACGCGAGGTCATCAAAGCCCATAAGTCAAAGTTTGAGAAGATGCTTGAGTGTGGAAAAAAGGTCACTTTGCCAGATTGTGAGAGGCAAAACCACAACCTTGCCCAAGCATTCTATCTAGGCCCTTGCTTTCAATGCTCACTAAATGCTTACACCCCGACTCTATTGAAAAATGGAGTTCTGTTCATGGGGGCCTCAAACAGAATAGGCCCAAGCAAATTGGGGTTGCTCAGCCACTATAGAGATGGTTAAGAAGGGGCCAACAAGTTTGGTGCCTAAGCTCAAGCTTTTGATTTCTTCTTGTGTGTGTAGGTGAACTACAGACGGTGGATTCATTGGGTGATTGATAGTGGTTGCAACAACATTGACCGTGATCCCCAAATGTACACTCACTAGAAGAGAATGCATGACCAGAACGATTACATTTGGTAACAATCAAAGGGAAATGTCAGGGTTTTGGCAAAGTGCATATCAATGACCATCATATCAAAGTGCTCTTGTGTTGCTTCATTAGAGCTTCAACTTGCTATCTTTGGGGCCAACTGTGATCTTGGGCTTCAAATGTGGTGTTCAGACAACGATAAAGAAGTGGTTGTGACCAAGAAAGATGATAGCAAAGTGATATTCAACAGGCTTATATACACAATTCTATCTAGTAGATTTCTTCTCCCTAAGATGCCACTGAAGACAAATGTTTTTCACTAAGGCCATCCTCTTGTTGGCTATGGCATAGAGATGACACATGTTGGCAGAACACTCTCACAAGCTATTGAAGAAGGATTTGGTTAGGTCGTGAAGGATGTCAAGTTGGAGAAGGACAAATGTTGTAGTGCATGTCAAGCCGACAGTCAATTTGCAAACCTCATCTACCAAAAGCTTTTGTTTATTACATCTAGAGAGTTGAGGAGCTATCTTCACATTGAATCTTTTTGGTCCAACAACATATGCTAGCTTGGGAGAAATCTCTATTGTTCAGTGATTGTTTGGTTGATGACTATTCAAGATACACTTGGGGTGTTCTTTCTTCACTTCATGACAATCGAAGCAACGCCTTCATTCAAGAAGTTTTGCCAAGGATCCCAAAATGAGTTTAACGTTGAAGATCCAAAATAAGTGATACTGGGAGAGAGTTGAAACACCCAATTTAGTCAATATTGTGATGAAATTGGGATCAGCCTGAATTCCTCCGCATCCTACACCCACAAAAAATGGGGTAGTTTGAGAGGAAGAACGGAACTAATCACCCTAGCAGAACAATGTTAAGTGAATACTCTACAAACGGAAAATATTTGGACGGAAGAATCAAAGGCAGGTTTATGCTCCCACCGGTTGTTCCCACCCCTCGTCTCCTTGGCAGACCCCCTATGAGCCACTCACAACAGAAGTCCAGATGTATCCTTCTTCTAGGGTGTTTTGGGTGCAAATGCTACCTCTATCAAGAAGCGCCAACACTAGGGAATTTCAACGCCGTGTTGATACTGGTTTTCTTGTGGTTACTTCATTGAAGTCCAAGCATCGAGTATTCAACCATCGCCACCATTTTGGTATGAAAACCCGTATGTGGACTTCGTGAATCTAACTAATGGCTCTCAAGGAGAGCATGAATCTTGATGATGTAGTGATGAACGCATTGGGGGAAGGCATGAAGAACATGCCGTTGGAGCCTCAGCCAAGATGATGATGATTATGGTGCATTCATGACAGCCATCTTCATCAAATGTACCACTTGATTTATGACAAAGATGTCAGCGAATTAGATACCATGTCACCCATGATTAAATGTTGGTAAAAAGGGCGAGGGAACAGGGGGGAGCTCAAGATGTTGATGCTCCACAAGCGGCCCTCAAGTGGTTGATCGAAGGACTCTCCTCTACTACAAGCTACATCTCCAGATCTCATCATAGGGATTCCAACAAGGGGTGTATACTCGATCTCAAACTGTTTATTTATGGAAATCACTCATATTTGTTTCTGGTGAGCTACCATTGTAGATGAAGCTCTAAGTGATCTGGTTTGATGAAGCCATGCATGAGAATTGAACAACTTCACCCGCAACAAGTTTGGACCCTTGAACGAATTGACCTAAAGGCGCACGAGTCATTGTACAAAATGGGTGTTTAGAACAAGCAAGTGATCAAGGCAAGGTGTTAGAACCAAGCAGAGGCTAGATTCAAGGGTTCTTCAGTTGAAGGCAGATTTTGGGAGGACCTTGCACCGATTTGGCAAGACTTAAGGCCAATTTGTATCCTTCCTTGCATATGCATCACAATCATTAAACAAAATTCTTCAAATGTAGTGAAAAGTGGCATTTTTAATGGCTTCATAAATGAATTAGTTGTATGTTGATCAACGCCTCGAGTTCGAGACCCTAGATACCTAATCATGTATATAGGTTGTCCAGGCACTATAATGGGCTCAAGCAGCCTCAAGAGCAAGTATGAGGCGCCTCCAGGACTTCCTATTGAGAAGGGCTCATATTGGGAATGTCAAACCAGCCTATTCAGCCGAAGAAGCTTGATGAGAGATCTTCATTTGTCAATCTATGTTGATGATTATCTTGGTCACAAATGAAGCATTGTCAGGATTTGGTGACTTGATGTCAAAGGATTGAAAAAGTCCATGATGGAAGCTGAAACATCCTCAATTTTCCCACTAAGAAATGCCACAGAATTGATTTATAATATGATAAACCAGGAACTAGTTATCATATTATCATATATCACCGATAATCACAGTCATAATTTATTATTACATATGATAGCAAAATTACATCATAGGGGATCACCTATTATAGAGTTATACTACTAAGTCCATCGACTGAAGCTCGCTCCTTCCACGAAGCAGCATCAAAGTTGTTGTATAAAGTCAGCATCAACCGATCCTCCAACAACTTGAGCGTAGCACGCAACCCCATTCCTCCTAGAGTCATACTTCTGAAGCACAAAATCCTCACATCGGCGATTTTTCAGCCATGGTCAGTCAACGATGAGCTTTGTAAAGATAAAACAAGGCCCTAGCGTCTAAGATTTGCTTAGTTTGCATCTAGCGCATGCATTAGTAATAATCAATATAATATGTATCAAGTGTTAATAACAATTCCAATACACAAATCCCACTCCAATCCACCATACCCTATCTACTCCTCGCACATCCCACACCATCACCTTCTCACTCACACACTACCCTTCAGTCGACAGAGGCCATCTCCTCCCACCTTATCTCAAGGTCCCGCAACCTACACCAGTCAGCCCGGACTCACATACTAGGGGGAAAAAGGACTCTCGCTAACTCGAAACAGTCAGGAAAAGGTCCCCAGACCAACGAATTGGCCAACGTTATGATCGATCAACATACACTCCATCTGCATAGGTTTCTACAATTTCCCAGAGCGGCCATCATCGCACCTCCGGGTGTCTCGGCGGATACCCCTACGCTTTGCAAGCCTAGAGTAATGCCGACCTAACCCTTCAGCCCTGGAATCATTCCAAGTCCGACTGGGATGGCTAAGTCTTGAGACGTCAACGTTCTCCCCCTAAAGTCCGTCGGGGCCTACATCTCGGAAGGGTGTGGACTCCCATGCCCGTACTCCTCTTCAGCGCTCTTGCTCTCGCCTAGATAGTGGCATTACCCTAGCAGGTAGTCCGCTCTCCCCGTCCATAAAAGCGAGTGGCAGTAAAGTATTCCGCTTGTTCAGCTTCTCTCCACTAGGGTGACTAAGCCGGAATGTCCTTCTCAAAGGTTTTTCGATCCGTGCCCACAGCACGCTCCTACCGGGCTCACAGCGCACACCCGAGCCACCCAAGTACCACTAACGCCACACAGGTTTCACAACACACAGGGGCAATCCAGATCTGTGCCCACGGCAACTCGCAACCAGGCATCGTCGTATATCCAGCCCGTCGACTCAACCCTCACCTCTCATACACCCAATCACACAGCAGCACTCTGCATCCCCCCACCAAGTCCGACATCAACCGCCCGCTAACCATTCCAAGTTCCCATCCGCAATCACATCTCAGATATAATACGAAGTGGAGTTAAATACTCTAATGGTGAATCATGCAGTCAAGCAGGCGGTAACAGGAACCGATCGAAGCGCAAACGTTGTGTGGAGAGTGGGTTTGCAAATCAGGTAATAATGGCATGGGTAGTATCATGGCTCAATATACTAGCGAGGATAATATAAAGCACATAACACGTTCTACATATTTGGATGTCTAATAGATTCTAAAAAGAGGGTGGCTGCTGCCATTACACCCCTTCTAAGTATTGTAGTCGTGGTTAATTATTCCTCTTGGTTTCATTAGCGAGTCGTCTCCTCCTTAGTTGACTCGCATGTCATCGGTCCTTGTGCAATCCCTGCTTCTGATCCAAACCGTATGCTACTCCCGATGACACTTAGGAGGGAAGAACACTGCAACAGAGACCATGACTAAAAGACGACAAGGCTTAATGATCCTTAACGACTACAGACACAAACATTGCGGATACTGGGTGTATGCCGAGTCCTGATTTATGATGATTGTCAACTGGATAATGCGCATGTTCTTGGTTGTGTTTGTGCAGGTGTCGATCACGGATAAAGTGATCAAAGGAATGTGAAATGTTCAATAGGAGACGTGTCGTGCCAATGACCGAGATTGGAGGGCGGAACTGAGGCTTTGGACTGAGGGACCCGGGGCCGGGATCAGCTGTGTGGCTGACAGCAGCCTGGGACAAGGCGATAGTGAAAGACTTGGCGGGCACGGTGTTGCTTGGTCGATGAGCCTGGGGCACGTGTCGGTGGCGGGGTGCACGGGCGGTGCATCCCCTCTACGTGCCCCTCTCGTTTTTGGTGGTTAGCCACAGTAACCCACGATGACGGTTTCCAGGTTTTGTCTCAAAAACCTGGGCGCTGATGGTTCGATTTTGTGCCCACAAACTCGGGCTGAGGATCGGTTTCCAGGTTTGGGCTCAAAACGGCTGGGGGTTGCGTGTTTCTGAGTTGGGCCACAAACTCAGGCGATGGACTGCTGGTTTTCCCGTTGGCCCTCCAAACCGGGTTGGTCGGAGGCTGGTTTCCACCCCCGGTTTGGCCTCAAATCGGGGTCGAAGTCTTGAAAAGGATGATCGGAGGTCGGTTTCGGCAGTGCGGTCAATGTTGAGGTTGCGTCGGGAACGCTACCATTTGTGCGTGGCGTGCGTCGGATCACAGCATCTTCGATTGGTCAGAAACCTAGGTTAGCTGGTTTCGCTCTATAATTAGTGAGGTGAGTAGAAGTGACTTATGATCGTAGAGGGAGACAAAACCTTCCCCATCTATCCAGCCATTTGCTCTTTGCCTTCTAGTTTTCCTGCTCTCCCCATCCCCTGCTTAGCAACTTAGATCCGCAGAGAAACGCATACTCTGTGTAACTGGATATTTGAGAAGTTGACGTATCTCACTGTTTGTGCGTTGGTAGCCACACGGGTTGCAGAATCGATGACTTGATTTGCTTTTGTTCGTGTTTTTCGGCTTTCTTTTCGTTTTCTTCTCCGCGATTTTCACATCGATCTCCCTCTCCTACTACGTCTTGTGAAATCTGTTTTGAATCATTCTTGTGCTTTTAGGAGGAGATCATTTCCATTACCGAAGAATTTCCATCTAACTCCTCATGACAAGTCGATCGGGTTATTTCATTTTTTGTGGTAAAATTGTTTTGTAGGAATATGCCTCCGGTGGATCAAGTTGGGTGTTGGATAGTGGATGCACCAATCATATGACCGGGGCAAAAGATATGTTCTCCTCCTTTCAACCAAGCAACGACTCATGCAACAATATTGTTTTGGTGACAATGGTAAAGAGAAGTGCTTGGTTTGGGTAAAATTGCTATCTCAACTAACAATTCCTATCTAATGTATTACTTGTGCATTCGTTGAGTTACAATTTGTTATCCGTTTCTCAACTTTGTGAAATGGGTTACGATTGTCTCTTTACGGATAAGGGTGTGACCGTCTCTAGAAGAAGGGATTCCTCTATTGCATTTAAAGGCGTATTGAAGGGAAAACTTTACTTAGTTGACTTCTCAACTGTAAGGTAGAACCTAAACATGTCTAATGGCAAAATCTAGCATGGGTTGGCTTTGCATCGCCGACTAGCTCATGTTGGGATGAGGAACTTGGCCCAACTTCAAAGAGAAGGGCACATCCTTGGACTAACCAATGTTTCTTTGAGAAAGATAGGATTTGCAGTGCGTGCCAAGCCGGAAAGGAAGTAGGAGCAAAACATCCAATCAAGAACATTGTGTCGACCACAAGACCATTGGAGCTATTGCATTGGACCTCATCGGACGTTGCTTATCAAAGCATCGGCGGTAACAAATACGGTTTCGTTATTGTTGATGAATATTCGTTTCACTTGGGTGTTTTTTTAGCAGACAAAAGCGAAACGCAAGGTATCTTCAAGAAGTTTGCTAGAAGAGCACCAAAATGAGTCGACATCAAAATCAAGAAAGTGAGAAGCGACAACGAGACCGAGTTTAGGAACACCAACATAGAAGAGTATCTTGATGAAGAAGGGATCAAGCATGAGTTCTCCGTTCCATATACCCACAAACAAATGGGGTTGTGGAAAGGAAGAATAGAACTCTTGTTGAAGCTGCAAGATCTATGTTGGATGAGTACAAGACTTCCCATGGATTTTGGGCGGAGGCAATGAACACGGCGTGTCAAGCAATCACCGCCTCTACCTTCACAAGCTAAAAGGGAAGACGCCAATGAGCTTCTAACCGGTAACAAACCAAAGGTGCATTACTTTCGAGTTTTTGGCTGCAAGTGTTTCATACTTAACAAAAGGGCCAAAGTTCAAAGTTTGCACCTAAGGTACACGAAGGCTTTCTACTTGGTTATGGTACTAAAACATGGCTACCGTGTATTCAATATGCCACCGGCACTATTGAGTAACGGTAGACGTGACTTTTGATGAATCCGATGGCTCTCAAAGAGCAAGTCAATGATGAGCTTGAGGTATGACGAGTCTCCATCCGAAGCTATCAAGAAGCTAGCAACCGGTGATGTGAGACCCGTTGAAATACAAGATGATGAAGATGAACCATCACACACTCCACAAGATTCTCATATCCATCATGTGATCCAAATTCGCATGATGAAGCTTCTGCAACTCCGAATGGTGGTAGTGTGGATGATGTTCAAGTGATACAACAAGTTGATGATCAAACACGAGCTCAACATGAAGTCCGACAAGAAGATGGGAACACAATACATATGATGAAGATGATGAAGATGGACCCATCCAACGAAGATCACCTGTGCCACACCCAAGAGTTCATCATACAGTTCAACGGGATCATCCCGTGACAACATATTGGGGAGCATACGGCGTGGGTAACGACACGTTCTCGTTTAGCAAATTTTTGTGAACATTACTTGTTGTCTCCTCTTTGAGAACTCTTAGGGTGGAAGAAGCACTTGACGACCCGGACGGGTGATGGCTATGCAAGAAGAGCTGAACAACTTCACCAGGAAGAAGTCTGGTCCTTGGTGGAAAGGCCCAAGCAAAATGTGATAGGAACCAAATGGGTCTTCCGCAACAAGCAAGACGAGCATGGGTGGTGACAACGAACAAAGCACGGTTGGTGGCCCAAGGTTTCACTCAATCTTCGGGGGCTCTTATCATGATGGATCTTCTAGCAGCTATTATTGATTCTTTGCTTATCTTGGCCTACCTGCTTTGGTACTTGATGCCAAAGGGGGAGTGTTAGGCTTATCTTGTTGTAATAGCTGTAAGAAAGGGTAATCTTTGAGACTAAGTGTGGTATGCTACATTTTATTTGTGATATGCTGAGGATGTAAAACTTTTATGCTTATTGTTATATTCATGCTTGGTTCATCCTCGTTATTGATGCTCTTGTCATGGTGATTGTTGTTTTCGATATGGCTATGTGATTTGAGTTCTTTTCTTTCTTCAATAGCCATTCGCGTTTCTTATTACATTGTTATGTGCATCACCATGTCATACCGTTTATGCATCACAAATTGATATATTTGATGTTGTCACACACTTAGGCACCCCACGGATTGCAAAATTTAGGGGGAGCTCTTGTTCTTGTGTATGCAACCTTGCTTTCTAATCAAGGTTTGAAATTCATATCCAAAGCATACACTAAGGGGGAGCTTCAACTAAATTTTGGAATTCAAAAGCTTCAATTCTTTCTATCCCTAATTGTAAGCCTAAGTTGGTTGTCATCAATTACCAAAAAGGGGGAGTTTGAAAGTGCATTCGCCCCTAATGTGGGTTTTGGCTAATTAATGACAATCAAATTAGGGACTAACCAGTTTATAAAAGCATGTATGCAGGTGTTAGTCCTTTGAAAGATTTGAAACGTTGAAATCTCGTGAACAAAGCACGTAGGATATTTTTGGATATAAAGATGCCTAGCTCAAGTGGTAGTTTAAAATTTCAATTTTAAACTTGAGTTATAGGTAAGCCGGACTATGAAGAGGGTCACAAAGTAAGTTGGCTAGATGTGGAGAAAAGTGCTCAAATCGACTAACCTTAGTTCGCTTGAGAGACACCGCACAATCACGAACACGTAGAGGGTAATTTCATATGGTCGGTGGTACCGACCATGGGTGGTCGGTGGTACCAACCACGGCTTCTCTGCGCAGCGCTCAAACACCCTCTCTGTGTTGGACAAAAAATGACCTGGCGGTAGTACCGCCATAACCTCGGTACTACCGCCCGCGGTGGTATCGACGCAAGGTCGGTAGTAACCTGGTTTGCAACCCTCTCTCGATAGAGTTGTTTTTGACCTAGCGGTGGTACCGCCATTACCTCGGTAGTACCGCCAGCGGTGCTACCGACCCATGGCCGGTAGTTTCCAAGTTTGCAAGGCTCTCTGTCCGCGCTGATTTCGGCCTGGCGGTAGTACCGCCATTACCTCGGTAGTACCGCCCCCGGTGCTACCGACGCAAGGCCGGTAGTAACCAAGTTTACAGAGCTCCCTGTGTAGAATTGAAAAAGGCCTGGCGGTGGTACCGCCATAACCTCGGTACCACCGGGATCGGAGGTACCGACGGAGGTCGGTGGTAACTTGGCTTTGTGAGGCTCTCTGTGTTGTGTTGAATATGACTTGGCGGTGGTACCGCCATAACCTCGGTACCACCGGCCTCGGAAGCACCGACCCAGGTTCGGTGGTTGAAAGTTTTTCAGGGCTCTCTGGACTTACTAGCCTTTGACTTGGCGGTGGTACCGCCATTACCTCGGTACCACCGAACTCGGAGGTATCGACCCTCGGGCGGTAGTTTCTGAGGGACCGAGTCCCTAACTGAGTTGCTCTCTGTTCGAGCTTGTTTTGGCCTGGCGGTGGTACCGCCATAACCTCGGTACCACCGGCCTCGGTGGTTCCGTCCTTGGCCCGGTGCTTGTCAGTTTGACCAGATCTGGGTGTATGCGACCGTTGTGACATGGTCGGTGGTACCGACCCTGGGTGGTCGGTGGTACCGACCAGCCTCGGGACTGTGGGAGTATAAATACATCCCCTCTTCACTTTTCACGGTCACGGACTCACACTATACACTTATTGCTGACCTAACTCTAGACAAACTCTCTCCAAGCATTGACTCACCCCTCTCTCTCTCCCCCTTTGCTCCTAGATTCATTCCCTTGCAAGATTTGAGCTAGGGAAGTGAGATTCGAGAGTGGGAAGCATCAATCTTCGACTTGAGCACTTGGTTTCCATCTTGCCGGCTTGTTTTGTGTCTTTTACTCTTGAGCTCTTTGAGCTCTAGCCGGTTAGGTGTTCTTCGTGGTAGCCCGTATTGATTTACTTGTGAGGGCTCCCCGAAGCGTTTGTATTACCCTGAGATTTCTAGTAGAGATACTCTCGTAGCCTTTGTGGTTGCTTGAGTGAGGCGAGGAGGTGAAATAGACTCCGACCTTTGTGGTCACCTCAACAACGAGGAAGTAGGCACTCCTTAGTGGATTGGCCGAACCTCGGGATAAATCTTGTGTCCCGTGTGCTTGTTGTTGTTGTCCCTATTTTCTCTACTTCTCTTGTTATTGTGTTCTTCGTGTTCTTCCTATCCCTATCTCGTTCTTAGGTTGGGAAGGCTCGATCTACATCAAGGGGAGCAACCAAGGTTTGGTGAGAGTAGTTTTACCATAAATTATTCTTAGGAAAGTTGGCTAGAAACTTGTTTTATCTTCATAGCTTACATTCATCGGATTTGTAGTTTCTTTTAGGATCCCGGTTGTGCCGTTTGTTTGTGTTGGTAGTACCGGTGTTTCACACCCGGTAGTACCTACCCAAACAAACCGGCCTCTCTGGTTGCTATCTAACTACATCTTATAGTTTGTGAAGTTTCAGATAGTCAAAAATCACCTATTCACCCCCCTCTAGGCTGATTCGGTCCTTTCAGACTCCTTTTCAAGGAGGGGAGGATGATATGACCTCACCGACCAGCATGCCGACCAGCAATATGTCACAAGCTCCAACAGGTCGGTATCACCTACATCGACACCAACCCAAGTCCTTGATGTTACACGCAGCCAAGCAAAGAAGTTATAACAAAAGGTGCACGCGCTACTTTGTGAAATTCATTTTAATATTAATGAGAATTATATATTACCTAAGTCGTGCACATTGCTATTGCTCAAGTTCACCAAGGAGGAAGACAAGAACACACAAAGAATTAATTACAATGAAGCTCCACATTCTGACCAGTCCAGTCCAGCAGAAACGTCGGAAAGAATTAGTCATATCTTTTGATTCACAAAAGCTATGAAGGCCCACGAGGACATTCTGGAAAGCTTATGAAGTCTAGTTTCCAATGCAATAAGTTCCGACCAGTTTGGAATTTTTCTCTTGACTGCCGACCAGATTTAGTGCATACTGGTCAGCTGCTGGACAGACTACATGTTGTCCAACTTGCCGTGCAAAACTGTACCAATCTACGAAACTTCATGGTGCAAGCTGCACATGGTGTGAAAGCTTATCAAGTCAACTTTCCAACACAACTGACGGTGCATCATTTGGACTTTCCTAGGTGGAGTTATTGCCAAAACATTGAAGACTGCTCTGAAGTCCAACAGTCACGCGAGATTAACTCAGAAGCCCCTTTCGTGGAAGCCTGTTCACATAGTCTATCTTTTCATTTCTATTTTGTGTTTATACATATCTAGGAGGGCTGTTCCTAGTATAAATATGTCATTTCTTCATAGCAAACACAGACTTTTGATAATCGAAATACAGAACCCCTTTGTTCAGCTGTGTGATAACAAACTTTGAGAGTGAATCTCTACCCCTTTGCTCTTGTGATTTCCTTCGCGGATTTACAGAAGCGGCGGCGTCATCCGCTCCTAATTGGTGCTCCTACTCCCTTCAAGGTTTTCCTTGATTGATTGTAGGCTGTGTTGGTTGGTTCTTTGAGAGTGTGGTTGGGCGAATCCTCGATTCAGGTTGTCGGTTAAAGACGGTGGTTGGCTTCGAGTTTTATTTGTCAGGTTGCACTAGTTATCGCTGCTTGCAGCAAGTTATCCGGCTGTTCTTCAGCTAGTTATCAAGTTCAAGATCCTACGTCGTGAAGATCGGGACAACGAGTCACATCATCTGGTATCAAAGCTTTCGTTACCACGGTAGGAATCTTTACCCTTAGCTATATATATTTTGTGTTCGTCCTATCCACCAAAAAGCCATAAAAATATTTTGCCATAGCCCTTTGTTTCAATCTATTTTTTTAGTGAGTTTTGTTAAGTTTTAGTCCATTAGTATCTTTGTTTAGTTGCTGATCATTTATCCTTCGTGTGTCCTTTGTGCCTCTTTATTTTATCTGAAACACCCTATAAAAAATCTGAAACCTATATCATCCTTCATGTTAACTTTTGTCCTATCAAGTCATAGCCACTGATTGCTTTTTGTTATTTGTATGTCCTATCCATAAGTGTGCAAGTATCATATCTGATCTGTGTGTTTAGTTCTATTTAAAAGAATCGTGTCAAAAAAAAGTGCAAAAAAAAATAGTGCTGCAAGAAGTTAAAAAAACAAAAGAGATTAAGATCAGTTAGTTTATATGTACAAGTGTTGAAGTTAATCATATCAAATTGTGTAACCAGTTTGCTATCTTTGCTTGATGCAAAACTTTGGTTGGGTTTGATTGCAACACTTGCATCCCAATCATACTCCTTGTTTGCATCAATCCTGAAATTTCTTTGTGCGTGTGTGATCCATTTATATCTTTTTCATATCTTGTGGTCAGCACTAGGCGGAGAATATCTAGTTTGGATTGTTATTTAACATTACAATAACTAGAATTCAGATTGTTTTTCCTTGTATTAATCCCCACCAAGCTCCACATACAAGCCATCGTAATCGGTACTCTGTTCTTGTATTCGCCTCGCCATCACTTTCTGTTACCACCACACGCTTTGCTTTTCTATAACCCGCAGGGATTTCATAAGAGCTTTAGTTGGTAAGAGAGGTGAGGTTGTGTGAGTTCCACATATTATCCTATACCACATATAAGCTTGTTGTTTGCATATGTATTAACCATGACAGGTCGAAGGTACACCAATCTTCCATTCTATGGAAGTACTGATCCGGAGGAATTTCTTGAGTGGCAAGAACAAATGGAGATTGAACTTGAAGTCCAAGAATATTCAGAAACAAAGAGGATATCCCGGGCCATACTTGAATTTGAAGATTATGCTCTTGATTGGTGGAAACAATATCCACATAAGTGTCTCATCAAGAATTGGGAAGAATTGAAGAAAGCCATGAGAAAGGAATTTGTTTCAAGAAAATATGGACTGATTTTACTTCGTCGTTTGGAGAATGTGAAGCAAGGTAGTAAATCTGTCCAAGCATATTATGATAAGCTATGTTCTTTCTTGCATCGAGCAAATATTGTTGATGACATGAATGCAATGAAGTACTTCATGAGAGGCCTTAATGATAGCATTGTTGCTGCAATAAAGGAGAAACATTTAAGAAACATGCAAGATCTTTTGAGTTGTGCAATTAAAGAGGAGAAGAAACTTATGAAGGTGCAGCAAGGCAAGATCAAAGGATGCATTAATTTCAGCCAAGAGTTAGGTGCTAAGAAACAACCCATTATGTCCTCTTTTACTGGATACAAGCAAGCATCAACTCCATGTACAAAGAGAAGACATGTTGTCCCAAAAGCTTCTTCAGTTGATACTAGTGCCAAAAGAAGTGAACATATTTCTCCATTGAAGACTAATCTTTTGAGTACGGAGTTGAAGGAACAAGCTGCAGTTCCACACCATGCAAATCTGAAATTTAGTCAGCAAGAAGCATCACTACAATGCATGAACACATGTGTTGTAGATACTACAAGTCTTGTGCCTTGTTCTAGTACCAATTGTGGTGAAGTTAAAGGTCCCAAAACTGTGTAGAATTCTGCCTTGCAACTTGAAAAATTAGAGCTGAAATGGGATCAAGAGGTTGGTAACACTTCAAATTTTGAAGGCATAGATAATCTGAATTTGAAGACTGACCATAGTGTCAATTTGAGTGTTGAACGTGAGATGAAAGATGCCACTATATTGCCACCTAGTGTGAGTGCCAAATCTGTCCAAGATGAAGATCATGATGCTCCAACAAATCTGCAGTTACAAACTAATGTTGTTCCAAGCATGAACAAAATGCAAAGATGTGTGGTACCATCAGCTTCTTTGAGTGAGGAGTTATTGGACAGTTGTGCTGAAATTAAGTGCTCCAACATGCCACCTAATGTTCAGATTGAAGGCAAGAGTTGTGCAGATGATTCCACTCATATCAATCCTAGTACAACACCTTTTGAGAAACTCAAAAATGATTGTTTGGTTGCAACTATTGTTCTTCCAATACAATTGTAGGAGACCATGAATCTGAATCCCTATTCATATGACACTCCACAAGACATTGAAGAGGTTGAGCATCAATACCCATGTGAGAATGAGAGCCACATAGCCAAATTTAGTGAGAATGAAAATAAAAGTGAGTTGTGTGATTCCACTAAATGTGAGAGTGAGAGCATCAATAATATGAGTGTGAGGGAAACACCACACAAAGAAAGAGAGCTTTATTTCAAAGCATGTGAGGATAATTTTAACACTAACACACTAAAGTCTACTTCTAGTGTTGTCTCTCAAAATGTGCAGGTGTGTAAGGAAAATGAAGAAGAGATTGCTTCTCAAAATGCCACCCTGCATGGCGAGCGAAGTGAAGAGATAATAAATGTTGACAACCAATTCATTGCTGCCCCAAGTTTGAACCATGAAAACAGTGGAGGTAAAGATTCAGAGATACAACCCATTGTTTATGAACCATCACAAAATCTGAAAGGAACTAAAAATAATTTAGGTATGAATTTGAAATACAAATTGGTGAGCAAATGTGACATTCCACTTGTTTCAGTTGAAATTAGCAAAACACAAAACCTTTATCTTGATTTGATTAATCCACATGATCATACAAGTGCTAAAATCTTGCAAGTGGACAACCCTTGTTCAATCATTCAGCATTGTTACTATTCTTTGACTGATATGCATGCTACTTTACATGCTAATAATGTTGACCATGTGAAGTTGATTACTCATGCTGAATTTCTTAATAGAACAACCCCTGCTGAATGTATGTTTTATGTCAAGCTTGATGAATTTGTTGATATTGATAAAATACTTAAAAGCGATGTTGATATATCATCTATGAAATCTCTGAATAGTGCATATAGCTGCAAGTTTACTTTTAACTTCATTGGACATTATGTTGAAAATAAATTTTATGCTTGTGCTCTTTGCATAACATGTGATAAGCTTGCTGAATTGAACTTGAATAGAATGAACAGTATATCTTATGAACCATATTTTTCTTTATTTCAGATAAGAACATTGTTTAGTGCTTGTTGTTTCGAACTATCAATGTTATCTCCTCGTTCATGTTTTTCACTGAAAGAAAGAAATCTTGTGCAATTGTGTTCCACTCATTCACCCAAAGTCTTTCCATCTACATTTGGAACCATGGAGTTTGAAAGGTACATATCTAAACATTTGAATACCTTACACCATATGGATCTTTCTAATGGCACAAATGTTTCATTTCCATCTATTGTTATGAACTATCTCACTAAGATGAAATATGATAACATGAATGAAATAAGTTGTTTGAAAGAAATTTTTGTGCTTCCATTTTCAAAACTAATCCCAGGATCAAAAAAACTTAGAAATTATTTCTTCCATAAGAATGAAAATATTGTGAAAATAAATTATAAAGAAGTCAATGAACAATCCTCGGTAAGTTATCATAGAAATTGGCATACGCATCCACTCTCTATTTTCTTTGAACTACTTTCAGGAGAACAAAAACAGAGGACAAGTTTTCCGGAAGGGAGGGAGAATGATAAGACCGTGCCAAGGACATCGACATTCACTCATAATTCTAAGCATTCATTCAAGGTGAAAGCTAAACTTGACTCAAAGTTATTTAGATTTCCACCTACAAAGCTACTACTTGGTCTATATGATTACAGATTCAAACACCTTGCTGTAATGGAAGAAGAAGATTGTCCAAGAAACATAGCATCTACTCATGTTGGCCTAGCACAATTATTGGGCTTAGATGGTTTAGAGTCGAGGATGACTCCTTTTCAAGGAGGGGAGGATGATATGACCTCACCGAGCAGCTCGTCGACCAACAAGACCTCGCTGACTAGCAAGATGTTACAAGCTTCAAATCAAACTACAACAGATACTTCAGAGTCGTGGACAACTCCTTTTCAAGGAGGGGAGGATGATATGACCTCACCGACCAGCATGCCGACCAGCAAGATGTCACAAGCTCCAACAGGTCGGTATCACCTACATCGACAGCAACCCAAGTCCTTGATGTTACACGCAGCCAAGCAAAGAAGTTATAACAAAAGGTGCACGCGCTACTTTATGAAATTCATTTTAATATTAATGAGAATTATATATTACCTAAGTCGTGCACATTGCTATTGCTCAAGTTCACCAAGGAGGAAGACAAGAACACACAAAGAATTAATTACAATGAAGCTCCACATTCTGACCAGTCCAGTCCAGCAGAAACGTCGGAAAGAATTAGTCATATCTTTTGATTCACAAAAGCTATGAAGGCCCATGAGGACATTCTGGAAAGCTTATGAAGTCTAGTTTCCAATGCAATAAGTTCCGACCAGTTTGGAATTTTTCTCTTGACTGCCGACCAGATTTCGTGCATACTGGTCAGCTGCTGGACAGACTGCATGTTGTCCAACTTGCCGTGCAAAACTGTACCAATCTACGAAACTTCATGGTGCAAGCTGCACATGGTGTGAAAGCTTATCAAGTCAAATTTCCAACGCAACTGACGGTGCATCATTTGGACTTTCCTAGGTGGAGTTATTGCCAAAACATTGAAGACTGCTCCGAAGTCCAACAGTCACGCGGGATTAACTCAGAAGCCCCTTTCGTGGAAGCCTGTTCACATAGTCTATCTTTTCATTTCCATTTCGTGTTTATACCTATCGAGGAGGGCTGTTCCTAGTATAAATATGTCATTGCTTCATAGCAAACACGGACTTTTGATAATCGAAATACAGAACCCCTTTGTTCAGCTGTGTGCTAACAAACTTTGAGAGTGAATCTCTACCCCTTTGCTCTTGTGATTTCCTTCGTGGATTTACAGAAGCAGCGGCGTCATCCGCTCCCAATTGGTGCTCCTACTCCCTTCAAGGTTTTCCTTGATTGATTGTAGGCTGTCTTGGTTGGTTCTTTGAGAGTGTGGTTGGGCGAATCCTCGATTCAGGTTGCCGGTTAAAGACGGTGGTTGGCTTCGAGTTTTATTTGTCAGGTGGCACTAGTTATCGCTGCTTGCAGCAAGTTATCCGGCTGTTCTTCAGCTAGTTATCAAGTTCAAGATCCTACGTCGTGAAGATCGGGACAACGAGTCGCATCACTGCATGTATTTGGGGTTTCGCTCAATAGGTTTTTCTACCTCTACCCCAGCTAAAGTATCTTGAACGTCTTGAACCTTTGCTGGGGTGGAATCCTCAATCACCATCGGCTCGGTTTCATTAATGATGGGAACCTCGATAGAGCCGACCGTAATTGTGGGCACAAGATCAGGTCTAATCGGAGAAACAATGGGGACACTTTGTACCTTCTTAGGTACATAAATTTGTCGCACTTGTGCTTTCCCCATTTCCTGAGAGGTCAAGGTCCTTGATGTGATCAGCCGATTCTGATTTGTGTTACTAGAACTTGGCCGATCACCCAAATGATCGAACATTGAGATCCTTGTAGGCTGTTTAGCAGGCATTCCCCATCCTGGTTGGTAGTACATATGTGCTGGCATGGGGTAAGGTACCCACACTCCTTGAGGACCCCATTGTGGTGGTGGCAAAATAGGAGGAGCCCACTGATGCCAACAAGGGCCGATCTTCGGTGCTGGAGATACTGCCTGAGACACCATCATTTGCTTGGGCTTCTCATCCCCATGCTTCAGAGGAGTAGACTCTCTTTGAACCAACTCAAATACTTACCATGTAACCCGGTCCCTTCCGAATATATAAGGAGGGGCAGGGGTCCTCCGAGAGGACAGGTCACAACTCACAAGCCAGATCCAATCAATACAACTCGACGCAGGACTCAGGGTATTACGCTAACCTAGCGGCCCGAACCTAGATAAACTTTTGTGTTCATCTAGTTTTGCCTTGCGTCAATGTCTGGGTCATCGTCTTGCGCACCTTCCCCTCTAATCTACCACCTTGGGCATACCCCTAGGTGGACTATCGGTGATATTTCGTCGACATTGGCGCCCACCATGGGGCATGTGCGTAGAGACTCCATGGCGAGCCG
>VDCT01000505.1:0-22686 GCA_009763385.1 Coix lacryma-jobi var. lacryma-jobi
GGTGGTCTGAAGAAGAAGAAGGGGCAAAGAAGAGCAGTGCGACCAAGCAGATCTCAGCTCAGCAAGACGAGGAAGAAGAGGGTTACACACACAGGAAAAGTCCAGCATTGTCGGTGTGGTATCTACCCGTGGAAGATCGTCTGCGTGCAATATTCGGGAACCCAGAGGATGCCAAGCTCATGTCCTGGCATGCGTCAGCTGATCGACTGAGAGACGATGGCAAGTTGCGGCACCCGTCTGATGCGAAGCAGTGGAAGGATTTCAACATGGCTTACCTAGAGTTTGGCAAGGAGCCTAGGCACGTAAGGTTTGCATTAAGTACTGACGGGATGAACCCATTTGGTGAGCTTAGCAGCTCGTACAACACTTGGCCTGTTGTCCTCACCATGTACAACCTGCCTCCCCATCTATGTCAGAAGCGCAGGTACCTTATGTTGACTATGCTTATCTTCGAACCAAAGCAGCCCGGCAACGACATAGATGTGCTCCTGGAGCCATTCATGGAAGAAATGAAGAAACTATTTGATGTTGGAGTCGAGATGGTGGATGCATACCGCAAGGAGAAGTTCACCCTAAAAGCAATTATCTTTGTCACCATCACCGATTATCCCGGTCCACTACTAGAGAACAGGCCTTTGGACGATCTACCAATTGAGCTATAGTCTCGGCCAAAAATTGTGTCCGGGGCTAAAGACCTTTAGTCCCGGTTGGTAATACCAACCGAGACTAAAGGTGAATCCTTAGCCCTGGTTGGTATACCAACCCGGACTAAAGGTCCCGGACCTTTAGTCCCGGTTGGTAATACCAACCGAGGCTAAAGGGTGAACCTTTAGCCCCGGTTGGTGTTACCAACCGGGACTAAAGGTACTTTTAGTCCCGGTTGGTGTTACCAACCGGGGCTAAAGGTCCTTCCCGAGTGGATTCAAAAGGAAAACGTCCAGAACTACATCACGTGGGTTGTGTAGCTCAGTTGGTAAGCGTGCCTGAAGCGAGAGGTGTTGAGTTCGAATCTCACAAACGCATATTTATTTTTTATCGTCAGAGGCTTTAGCCCCGGTTGGAAGCACCCAGGACTAAAGCCTGGGGCCTTTAGTCCCGGAGTGCTAGCCCCGGTTGGAAAACCGGGGCTAAAGCCCCTTCCCAACCGGGGCTAAAGGCCGATTCTGTAGTAGTGGTCTGTTCTCATTGTCTGGGCAGATCAAAGGGAAGACCCGCTGCGTAATTTGCATCGACGGGACCAGCTACACTTACCTTAAAGGATCCAATAAGATGGTGTACACGAGGCACAGACGGTTCCTCGTTAGAAATCACAGGTACAGAAGGAGTGTTATGAATAAATATTTTGACAATCAGGACGAGCCGCAATGTGATCAACTAGTGCAAACTAGTTGGGGGGAAAGGTGTATGAGATGGTCGAGGACATGGAACAGATTGAGTTTGGAAAGAAGAAGAAGGTACCGGAAGAGGGGGCAACAAAACAGAGAAGGAAGAGAAAGCGAGACAAGATGGAGGAAGTCACAGCCGTCGTTCCTTTCAAGAAAAAGTCGATTTTCTTTAAGTACCTTTCATACTGGAAAACGTGAATACACCCCATGCCATCGACTGCATGCACTTAGAGAAAATGTCTTTGAAAGCACGATTAGTGTCCTGCTGGACATCAAGGGGAAGACAAAGGATGGTCTTAAGTCACGCAAGGATCTTGTCAATCAAGGCATCAGGTCGGACCTTCACCCGGTACCGGCTCAGAACGGTAAAGTCGATATCCCAGGCGCAAGCCTGCAACCTGACGCATGACGAGAAGACGGCTTTTCTCAAGTTGCTTAGGGGTATCAAGGTGTCGACTAGGTTTTCTTCCAATACCAAGTCTGGTCTCGATGAAAGACCTCACAATGACCGGTTACAACTCACATGACTGCCACGTCATGTTGACGGCGTTCCTACCAATTGTGATCAGGGTTATTCATCCAGAGTACGTGAAGATGGTCATCACGCATATGTCATACTTCTTTAACCGCATCACCCAGAAGGTCATTGATGAGGCCGAGCTACCTGCCTTGAAGGAGTTCATCGCAGAGACCCTTTGCAAGCTCGAGATGTGCTTTCCACCAGCATACTTTGATATTATGCCACACTTGATGATGCACATGGTCGATCAGATCCAACAACTGGGCCCTGTGTACCTACATCAGATGTGGACGTACGAGCGGTTCATGTCCACCCTTAACAAATACGTCCATAACCGTGCTTACCCTGAGGGCTCTATGATCGAGGCATACACAACGGAGGAGGCCGTGAACTGGTGTATGAGGTACATAAAAGATGGGAGGATGATTGGGTTGCCTATCCATCAACACGAAGGCAGAACCTCAGGGATGGGGTGCATCGGACGAAAACTACGCATGATGTACCAAACGAAACGGTGCAACAAGCTCATTACAGCATACTTCATCAGTTAGTTTAGCATGGAGACCTTTTTGTCGAAAAGCACATGAACGAGATCCGTGCAACTCATGATGGACAGTTCACAGAGCACTGGGTCCAGAACCATCACAAGAACAGCTTCGTAGGGTGGCTCAAAGAGCAAGACTACCAATTGAAGAATCAGAGGAAAATCAAGAGGAAATTCATAAGCTTCAGAAAGGCTCGTCCACCCAAATCACCACGTGCAAGGTTATGACATGTCGGGGTATAGGTTCCACACGAAAGAGAAGGACAAGAAGAGTGCGGCACAGAACAACGGTGTTCGATACGAGGGCATCGACGAGGCCACGGGCCAAAGGACGTCATATTTTGGTCAGGTCGAAGAAATATGGGAACTTGACTATGGCCAAAACCTAAGCATAACCATCTTCCGGTGCCAGTGGGTCCATCCAAAGGCGGTTGTAGTTGACGGTTATGGGCTTACAACTGTGGACCTTCATAGTATCGGCTACAAAGATGATCCTTGGATAGTAGCAACCGATGTCGCACAAGTAGCCTACTATGTATACCCGAAGACCCTAAAGGCATGTGGTTGTGTCAGGGAAGCAACGGATCGTGGGAGCTGATGGGGTCCAGAGCTGCGAACAATACAACAACTACGAAGAGCTCCAACTATTTACCGATCATCCAAACAAGATCAAGGCTGTCGAAGACTGATTCAACAGGACGAGGATGATGCCCTGGGCCCGCAACGACGGTGAAAAGAGGACAATGAAAGCGCCTGCACCAAAATGATATGTGTAGGCAAACCATAAGACAAGTTGTAATATTGCAGTGGAACCAAAATTTATTTATTTTGTTCTATTGTTTTGTTTCTTTTTCATATTATGAAATCTCTATGTTCAAACAAATGAAACAAGCTTGTATATATACTCCTCTATAGCTAACTAATTATCCAACTATGACTCTACTACTACTATAGTATTATACCTAATTAACCTACTACTACTATACATACTCATCTATAGCTAGTATTATGCCTCATTACCTAAGGGAAAAACAAAAATTGAAATTGGAAAAAGGGAAAAGGGCAAAATCTTTTACCGTGGCGGGCCCTTATAGAACGCCTTCGCGGTTATGTTTATCGTGACGGGCGGGAAGCCCATCACGATAAACATTAACCGCGAGGGGCATTCTAAAGGGCCCGCCACGGTAAATATTAACCCCAACGGGCGTTCTATAGGGCCCGCCACGTAAAAGATTGGTTGACAAACTCCACACGTCCCTAAGTCACCAAGTCTGCCCATCGGTTCTCTTCTCGACCCTGAAGGTTCGGCAAAATTTTCCGCCACCCCGCCGCCCGCCGAGGTGCCCTAGCGTCGCCACCGCACCGCTGACCGTCCACTCGCCCCTCTTCTGCATGTGTATGTGGTGCCCCTCTCCACCGCCACCATGACCCGTGTCGCCCCTCTCTGTGCCCTCTCCTTCGCCACCGCGTCTCTTCCTTGCGTGTCTGCCTCTACTACCTGCTCTGCTGACACGGCGGCGCGGCGCGGGTCGTCTCGCTCGACACCACTGGCTCCGACTCGCCCTCTTCTCCGCTCCTTCAGCCTCGTCAGAGATCCGTCCCGGAGTTTCGTCCCGGTAAGGCCCAAAACCCTAGCTCTGTGGGACCCACACCGCCTAGATCATGTCCACCGCCGGCTCGAGCCCATCCTCCGTCTCCGCCTGGAGCCCGACCTCCGCGCCACCTGGAGCCCTTCTCTCCACCATCCTCTGTCCTCCGTAAGCACGTTCTTATTGTGGTTTTTTTTCTTCGGCAGCAAGCAGGACTTGTCCTCAATGCCAACTCACTATGTTTGTTTATAATGGAAGTAGTGAAATGTTGTATATTTTTTGGAAAATCGTTTTAAGTTGAAATGCTTCCTATGATGTACTATTGTTTACAACTATGCAATGCCGCTACCTATGATGTCCTATGATGCCCTATGATGGCATGTGATGTTGTATGGATGGCCTGTGATGTCCTATACAACTCCTATTGTGCTACTCTCTCTACTACTTTGCTACTCGCTCTACTACTGTCACGCTATCTACTACTGTCCTACTACTATTATTGTCCTACTACTCTACTACTCTAATACTCCTCCTACTGGTGTTGTCCTATATTGTCCTACTACTACTCTACTACTCTCTCTACTACTACTCTACTACTCTTCCGCTACTGTCCTACTCACATGTTGTCCTACTGATGTTGTCCTACTACTATTGTCCTACTACTACTCTACTACTCTCTCTCTACTCACTACTTGTAGCTGAGGTAGCGGCATATGCAATGATGTGACTCCTTCTATGGCTGGCGTGATTTCAGTATCTTTTATTTTGTTTGTACTCCCCGCTACGGTGCCTTGTCATTTTCTATTATCAGAACTTGGTTTGTAATACTGCACCTAATTTCTATTTGGAACCCTGGCTTTGAAAACTAATGTTTATTTCAGTCTTCTGCTCTTTATTGCGATGTTATTTGTAAAATATCAGTATCCGTTAACCGAATTGGGTAGATATCCTGCGGACATTGGCATGATGTAGCCCTGGCGAACAGGTTTCAATCCCATGGAACATGGGTTCGGCTGTCCAGAGTTGAGAGGAGACACGTGGGGCCATGTAGAATTAGGTCGTTTCCGTCACACAACAGCTGTTCAGCATCTCACTTTAACGTTGCAAAGTGTTCGTGTTTGCGAAACTTCAAAAGACCTTTTGAGTCAACAAACTAAACTGACTTTTTGAGTCCAAATTGCTTCTTCATCTTGTCTCTCATATGTCAACACCGCTAGTGGAACAACATGTTTTAAGCCCTATGTACCTTATTTCGTTATGCATTGCTTTTGTCCGTAGGAACGATTCTGCTCATGTCGTATCACTAATTAACTCCTTCTAATTGTTGGGGTAGTTGCCTTTACCTGTTCTTGCTATCCTTTCTCATCCATCTCTCCTTCTCTTATCCAACATGGTCGCACAAGCTGAACTCCCCGCAGTCGACTTGACCGCATGGTGTGGCCACGCACCCAGCTGGCACCACACGCGCTGAGGAGGAGACGGAGAAATCTCCAACAAGTCGTCGCTGTTCCCCGCCGCACCCCGTACGAAACCTGAAGGAGGATATCAAGAATCTGCAGGCGAGTTTTGAAGAACTTGGGCATGACTTCTCCACTCCGCCTGGAGTTTTGAGGCACTAGCTTCCGCTGTAGCAAGGCCAACCGGAACACGGTTCGCGCTATCGCCAGCGCAATGATGCTTGATCCGCGAGGACGCACCAGAGCCGAGCTCCACGGACTGCAGCAGTACACCGCTCAGATGACAGTTCACTGAATATCTTCATGAGAAGTGGCATCAGCTGGTGAGGATCAACTCCACCCCTTGGTACCCCCGTTTGGAATACCCTGAGACGGAGTCAGTGGAAGAACCCGAGTGTGGGGGGGGAACAGAGCCAGACGTGGACGAGAAATTGAAACCTGCTGAGGACGTTCCACGCTAAGCGAGGACAAGTAGGAAGGCCTGAGCTCATCCTCGAAGAAGACGACGACGACGACATTATCATCTTCGCTGAGGTTTTATTAGGCTCGTCGTTAGGAATGAGATCCCGTGTGTCTGACCCCACACCACCTGCTACCTAAAACCTTGTCGAGGTTTGGGAGCGTTATCTGTCTTTTTGTTAAGTCAGTCTGTCATCTTTCTTTTCGTACCTTTTTCTCATTATCAGTCGTGCTTCATGCGTCATCTATTTCAATTCTATCAGTCTTTGTAATCAGAAGAAGCTATCAGTCTGTTTGTTTCAGAACCCTATCTATGAATGGCTCATTCCCAAATTGCTTCACAATGCCCTGTGACACTCGCACTGGAGCTGGAGGTTTCTGATTATGCCAACCTTCCAAACCCCACCTGTTCCTGCATACTCTAGCAGATGCCATTGCCCTTGGCAGCCGCTGCTAACCTATGGCTCAAACCAAGTCACTCAGAACAAATGGTCACCATGGGTCAGACTCAAGACGTTTGACATCAACCGGATGACTACATAGTGTGATTCACCGATGCCCTGTCCCAGTTTCACCAAAGCAGATAATACCCCGCGAAGCTGATGATTGCTCTCGACTATGGATGCAAAAGTTCAGTCTTCTCTCTCGTTCTGTAAGACCGACTCCGACCCCGGTTTCGGCTTCCCTGCAAGCTTCGTTGTCCAGCAACGTGCTTGTAAATGCCAACCTGTAGCTATCCACCAGAAGGTCATCAGATGACCTAGGAAGATTTCCGCTATGCTTGTCCGTGCGCATCAACCCTGCTCGTGATTAAATGAAGATACGTGATCATGTTTCTGGCACTGCAAAAGCAGAAGGACCCCCGTGATGCATAATAGTATGTTGGATGCAGTTCAACATCTTAGCCATAGCCTCATGTATTCAACACATAGAAAAGAATGAGGGATGTATTTCTTAGTGGTCTGCATCCTAAGATCCCACAGAAGTCTGTCCCAATAACCTGACCGGTTCGTATCAATGATAGCCGTTTATCGTGCGTTTGCCGATAGAAGAAGCAACCGTCCATATCACGTGGAAAATAAGAATACGAAGAGCGAATCCAGCAGTTTCTCTGGGCGGTCAACGCGCCAGAGGATCATATACTACTACCCAGTCACCACCAAAATCGCCTACCTTACCCCAACCAGCAGTGGTCCGTCCTTACCGCGGCCACCACCCTATGCCCCAAGCACAGCAGATGCGCACACAGCCAACCCCCCAGGTTGTTCGTATCACCACTCCACAACACCTACACACCATCCCTTCGCTACAACACTCGGAGCCACTGGTCACTGTCTCGGAGTGCCCAAGAGCCCAAGAGGTATGCCCAATATACTCATCAGAATCCTGATGATCTCAGCAGCAGCCCATCATCACCGTGTCCAGCAGCATGCATGTTCTCAAAAGGCAAAGTTTGTCAGAAGCACGGGCAGTCGTACACACCACATGGTCGCGACACATCCCAGAATGAGAACCCGTCATGATCTGTAGTTTTCCACCTTGCCAATCATCACTGGCAGTCGTGTTGTTTTTCTGGTGCATCGATTCCTTCATTAGTCGTACATTTGGTCCTAAGCATGAGATAATCACTCGGGAGTTGAAGAAAGTTTCTGTATAATTTCCGCCTGGAGGGCGTATAAGTAAAGGAGTGGTTTCGCAATATACCGTGATGTTGGGAACACATATTTCCTACCACCATGATAGTGCTATGTGATCAGGAGATAGATGTCATTCTAGGCATGAATTGGATGTGCAATTATAAGGCTATGATTGACTCCTGAATAGGTTTGTGAGAGTGGACATTCCCAACAGTACTCCAAACTCTTCTCCACTACCCAATTGCCTCAAAAACCAGCAGCCACACTTTTGAATACCACCTATGTTCTGGAAATCAGAGACATTCCCCGGGTCTGTAAATTCCCTGATGTTTTTCCAAGACTTACCTGGTCTGTGCCTCCTGACCGTGAATGTTGAGTTTGCCATAGAGCTAAAGCCTTGGACTGCTCCTATATCCCGCAGAGCTTATTCGAATGCCTCCCAGAGAGTTGGGGCTGAAAACTCAGTTACAAGATTTGTTGGACAAGGGCTTCATTCTCCCAACTCGTTCCTTGGGCTGTCCTGCAATCTTTGTAAAGAAGAAAGACAAGAGTCCAGCTATGTGTTGATTATCGCCCACTCAATAGTCACCATCAAATACAATTCCCTTGCCTCGTATTGATCTTCTCTTTGACCAGTTAGCTGTGAGCCAAAGTATTCTCCAAGATCGATCTCAGATCTGGCTACCACCAAATAAAGATATTCCTGAAGATATTCCTAAAACCAGCTTTCACCACCAGATACGCCTTATGAGTATTTGTCATGTCCTTCGGTTTGACCAATGCCTCTGCTCATTTCATGTACCTCATGAACTCTGTTGTTCTGCCAGAGCTTGATAATTCATGGTCGTGTTCATTGACGACATCCTTGTCTACGCTCAAAAACCCCTGAAGATCATGCCGAACATCTTCGTATCGTTCTATCCCGTCTCAGAGATCATCAGCTTATGCCAAGTTTCAGTAAATGGTGAGTTCTGGTTAGATCAGATACAGTTTCTTGGTCATGTCCTATCCACTGAAGGTGTTGTGCCAGTTGAACCCTGTGTAGTGGCAGACATTCTGGTTGAAGCCACCTACCACTGTCATCAAGTCCGCAACTTTAGGGAATGGCTGGTATTATCGTTGATTCATTCCGGATTTCTCAGCATCGCCAAGCCATCACTGAGTTAGTAAAGAATTCTGTGAAGTTTGTCTGGTCACCAGCCTGTGAGCAAGCCTTTCAAACTCTGAAGAAACTGTTAACTACATCACCAGTCTAGCCCAGCCGAACCAGTTGAAAAAACCCTTTTGATGTCTTCTTGATGCATCTGGTACTGGTTTGGGCTGTGTTTTGATGCAAGAAGGTCGAGTGATCGCATATGCCTCCCGACAGCTTAAAGCGACATGAAGAGAATTATCCACCCATGATCTGAGTTAGCAGCAGTGGTGCATGCCTTAAGATCTGGCGTCATTATCTGTTGGGCAGTACCTTAATGTGTACACTGATCACAAAAAGCCTGAAGTATATCTTCACTCAAGAGGACCTGAATATGGCAGAGAAGATGGCTTGAGTTAATTAAGGACTATATCTTGAATGCGCATTACCATCCGGGTATAGGCGAATGTGTTGCCGATGCGCTCAGGCGCAAGTCATATTGCAACTGTCTGATGACATGAAACCTATGATTCTTCTTGTGTTATGAGCTGGAAAAGTTGAATATTGAAATGATTCCACAAGGAACCTGAATATATCAGAATAGAGAAACCCCTATCAAAGAGCAGATCATCGCTGAACAGAAAGATAACCCTGGAATCAAGCACATCATCGAAAAGGTTCCCCAATCCGGAAAGGCTGATTGTTTCAGGATTGATGATACAGAGACATGAGTAGTATGGTTTAAGAATCGGTTAGTAGTTCCTAAAGTGCCTGAGTTAAGAAAGTTAATCCTTGATGAGCACACTTGACTAGATTCTCCATCCACCCCCGGCAGCAACAAGATGTACCAGGACTTGAAGCAAGGTTCTGGTGGACAAAGATGAAGATTGAGATCGCCGGTATGTCGCTCAGTGTGATACTTGCCAGAAAGTCACAGCCGTGCACATGAGGCCCGAGGAGAAATTGCAACCTTTACCGTACTGTTGGAAATGGGACGATATCATGTATGGATTTTATCAATGGGCTACCAAGACCACCAAAAGTTTTGATTCCATCTGGGTGATCGTGGATCGCCTCACTAAGCAAGCTCATTTCCTGCCAGTCAAAACACAACAAACCGTCCCCACATATGCCACTTTGTACAAGAACCACATAGTGAAACTCCATGGCATACCCAAGACCATTGTCTCTGATCGTGGTACTCAGTTGTCGCAACGTTCTGGAAACGTTCCATACCTCACTGGAACCAAAGCTCTTGCATATGTACGGCATATCATCCGCAAACAGATGGACAAACTGCGACGCCAACCAAGTGCTGAGGATATGTTGAGACCTGCGTGCTCACCTTCGCAGATACTTGGGATAACTGTTTGCCCTTGGCAGAATCTCGTATAATAACAGTTATCAGGAGAGCATCAAATGGCACCCTTTGAAGCACTGTACGGTCCGCCGTTGTCGTACAACTCTCAGTTGGTCTGAACCTGGAGAAAGAGAATTCTTTGGAGTTGACCTAGTAAAAGATATGGAAGAAAAAGTCAAGCAAATACAAGAGAATATGAAGATTGCGCAGTCTCGACAAGAAAGCTATGCTGACAAGAGACGTCGACCTCTGAAGTTCCATTCGGGGATTATGCATCCTGAAGGTCCTCACCCACAAAGAGTTACTCGTTTTGGAGTCAAGGGGAAGTTAGCACCAGCTATATTGGTCCCTTTGAGATTCTGGAATGTTATGGCAAGTAGCTTACAAGCTAAGGTTGCCTGATCATCTTTCCGCCGTCCATAAGGTGTTCACGTCTCCCAACTCAAGAAGTGTCTCCGAGTACCCGAACACGTGTGGGAAGTTGAAGGTGTTGAATTAGAAAACCCGATCTTTCATACTCGGAGTATCCAGTTCGTGTGTTGGATTCCAAGGACCGTGTTACTCGAAGGACTACCACGGATGGTACAGCATCCATGGAACCAACACTCTGAAGAAGAAGCCACTTGGGAATCTGAAGACTTCTTAGCAAAGAACTATCCCGACTTCTCTGATACTCTGTAGATATAAGGTTTTACCCTTGTCCTTCTTAACGCAGAATCTCGGGGCGAGATTTCTTTTAGGGGGGAGGTTGTAACACCTCTGGTGTTAATCTGTAATAACCTGACATGTCATCATCTTAGTCTAAATCATTTTGTCATGCATTTAATGTTTGTCTAGTGGTTGCTTGCCTTTACCTGTTCCTAAAAGGTATTTTGTGTGTAGTGATCCCTTTTTCTAAACACCCTAAAAGCCCAAATCTTCCTATAAGGGCAATGGTAATTTCAACTCTGTGCCTAGTCTTGTGTAATTCTTGTTCAATTTGATGTCTTGAAGTTTTGTTTGTTATTCAAAATCAAAATAAAAAATCAGTTCAATTCCTTTTGAAAAACCCTAATTTCAAACCCTGGCTTTTACCCTCTTTTAATAATTTAAAAACTATTCAAAATTTGACTTGGTCCAAAAAGCAAAGTTGTAGATCTTGTCAAGAGGAACAACTTTGGTTTTTCAGATTTTCAAGTTTCAATAAACAATTAAAAGTATTTTGAATTTATTAAATCCCAAGTGTTCCCTTTCAAATTTCAAATGTGATTCAAACACTTTTTGGATTTTGAACTGTTCATATTGACAAAGTTGTAGATCTCTCTTTTTTCTGCACACTTTGGTGTTTGGAGTTTTTGTGCTCAATTCAAATTTTGGGAGACTTTCAAAATACAAAAATCGTTCTAAAATCAAACCCTAGACCTAGCCCTGTTCATCTTCAACCTAGAGCTACGGGGGCCCCGGCCGTGGCCGAGCCGCCGGCGCACTGCGCGTGCCGCACGCCTGGCCGCTCCTCCCTGCCACCAGTCTGCCGCCGCTGGACCCCGTGTTCATGTTGCTCCCGCCCCGCACGCGCAAAGCGCTGACCCCCCCCCCCCCCCCCCCGCCCCCCCCCCCAACGGACCCCCCTCACATTCGTCCCCGAACTTGCGTGGACAACGCGAAGCGACGCTCACGCCCAGTCCCGGAGCAGACTCCGTCCTTTCTTCATCATGGATTCGCAAAGCACGCGACGCACCAGCTTATCCCGACCGCGCACAGCTCTTATCCGCCCCCGAGCGCGGCTATAAAGGAACCGCCGGCCGGCTGGAGCTCCACTCACCTCGGCCAATCGCCAGCATGGTCCAGAGCTTCCCCGCTCAACCACTAGCCCAGTAGTCTCCGCCTTGAGCTCTCGGTTTTCTCAGCCTTCCAATTTCACCGCTACCGCTCCCACCGCCGAGTGCAAGTCCGTCTTCCTCAGCGGCCGGTGAGAAGCCGTTGACTCGGGTCGACGAATTCGCCGCCGTCGCTCCCCACCTCTCCTCCCTCGACCTCTGATCTTCCTTCCTTGCCTTCTTGCGTTCCTAACCGGCTACTGGTGGTCGGCCTGGTGTACAGGATCGCCGGATCGCCGGAGTGCCGCCCGGGCGCGTCTCCTTCCTCGACGCGCCTCCCTCGAACACCCTCGAGCCTCACCCTCGACTCACTCCTTCAGACCACGCACCTCGAAGTAGCCGAGGCCACCCTCAGCCTCGAGCGAATCGCACTACCCTCAGAGCGTCAAGCCTCGAGTAAGCCGAGCCTCCCTCGAGAATCTGCCGCCGAGAGAGCTCCGCCGAACACCGCCACGTCGAGCTCCCTCCTCTCGACCCTTTGTTCGTCCCGCCGAGCCCTGCTTCCGACCCTGGTAAAGCCTCGAAGCCCCGGTCTCTCCCTGCTCAAAAATTCAGCTCAAAAAAAGGTTAAGGTTTTTAATGTATGGAAATTAAGCTTTGAATGGGAGAATAAATCTTTAACTCCGTTCATGCAAACATATTTCATGCGTAATCTCATTTAACCACAATGTTCTGGCATGGGTGCCCCGCTCAGAACCAGTTCCACAGAATAGGACACAGTGCATCATGAACACACAATGTTCGAACCATAACACATCAGGGTATTAAAATTAAATGAGATTACGATCATTTAATGCTCACACAAATTAGTTTGAAAATAATGATAGCCAAAGTTTGAACATTGGACTTGATCTTGGGAAAGTGCCAAGTAAGTATGTATGTGTGTGTGTGTGTGTTGTTATATATTTGCGGCTAGAAAAAGTACCAAAATTTCTTTAAAAGGATGAAATTAAAGAGGAGATGGTATGTGTACACCCTACGAGGAGAATGCTCTCGAGAACACTTTGCTGTCAAACTTTGTTTTGCCCCACATAAGCCACACATGAACTCTCCTTAACAAATGCCCTCCCCAGGAACTGAAATGTGAAAGCACTACACATATATATGACTTATATATGAAAGGTTTTCAGGTTACAACGAAAAAGACATGTGGCCTTGTTTAGTTTCCACCAAAAAACTTTCACCCAATTACATCGAATGTTTAGACACATGCATGAAGTATCAAATATAGACTAAAAAATAACTAATACAAGATTATGTAACTTTGCGAGACGATTTTAAGTCTTAATTAGTCCATATTTTGACAAGTTGTGCTACATGAAACATGGCTAATGATAGATTAATAGTTTAATAAAACTCGTAGCATGGTTTCTAGACAAAATATGTAATTTGCTTTATTAGAGTCTATTTTTAATAGACTCAATTAGTACTGAAATATCCGATCTGACATGCACAATAAACTTTCTCAAGGAGAACTAATTAAACAAGGCCTTATCTATTGTTATATGAAATTAATGTTTGTGTTGCCATATTGATAAATTACTTGAGAGCATGCCGCATCAGCTAAATCGATCCTGACAAAGAATGTCAAATTAAGAAACGAGTTTTTTCATAGTATGAAGAGATTAGAGTTAATAAAAACGGATCAAAATTCAACTAAACACGGTAACAGCTGTTTGAATGTTGTGTTTGTATATAATACTTCATAAAATGTGAATATAATAATTATCTTTTGTACCAAAAATATGGGCAAATGCTTTCTTGGAAATTGTATAGCACACATTTGGGCATGTGAATCATAAATCACATTCTCATTTAGTTTAGAAAGAAATGAAAATAAGCGCGAGCGTGACAATATATGTAATAAAAAATGTCACTCTTGAAGCATATAGGTAAGTGGGGTTTCTCCTTTGTAAATTAAAAAAATCATCGTGAAAAAAATTAAACATATATGTCAGTAATTTTTCTATGATGGCTACAATAGTTTGCTAGTAAGATTTATTTTGTGCGAGGACAATCATGTTTAGAGGGTTGTTATGGTGTTTCGAAGGAACCATTCTTTGTGAAATAACATGGACTATTGATTTAAAACATACTTAATTCTACCTTATAAATTCATACAATCGGAATGTTTCTTAGTTTGACATCGCTCAGATTCTGATTCCAAAATGATTGGAATATGGAGTGTTTCCATGTTTGCGCTCTCTCTCTCGTACTCATATGCACGAGTTAAAGGGACTTCCCTCCATATAGGAAATAGATATTGTTTTGGACAGAGTTTGAGTCAGACATTAAGAATAAATCATGAATAAATTTTCCAACTTGTATATATCGTACGAGTCGCCCGTTAGAGAGCGTCGGGGTTCTATTATGAGTAACATTTCCAACTCGAACACCCCGAGCGCCTCTAACGGGCGCGCGGGGGGCGAAACTCGCCGGCGCCGGTAGCACCCCTGCTCCCCGCTCCCCTCCGGCCGTCGCGACCGCCTCTCACGCGCAGCAAGCCGCGGGCCACGACGGGCGGGGGGGTAAATGGCTCCATGTGCCCCTTGCCCCCCTCCCACTCCCTCCTTCTTCCTCCACCCCCTCCTCTTCTCCCTCAACTCCGGCCGGATCCTAGCGCCTGGGAGTCCGGTGGCGCAGATCCGGGTCGCCTTTGACGGCATTCTAGCCCCTAGGACCGTCGCCTGGGCCTAGGAGGGGCGGTGGTCATTGGTCTTCGCCGTCGGCATGGCTGCCCGCTCACCAGTCGCCACAGGGCGTGTTGTCCTGCCGCCTGTCGTTGCCATCGCGTCAGCAGTATGTGAACCACGCATCGCTGCCCACCCGAGTCGCCAAATTGGTGACTCGCGGCCTAGTCGGCGACCCGTGCTCCACTGGCCTGACCATCTAGGCGCTCGCCATATGGAGGCTTGCCGGGCAGGCCTAGATGCGCGCGCTGGTCGCTGGGGCGGGATCGTGGCAAGCGCAGTGGTTGCAGGGTTCGAACCAAAGCAGCTTGGTCCCTGCTGAGGAATGACGGTGACGCCACGAGCGCCACATACCTCTCTAGAGGTGTGTCGCTTCTGAAACCTGTGTTGTTGCGCCAGCACGCGAATTATGGGCATAAAGCCTTGTCTTAGAAGCCTCTAAGGCTAGCGGCGATGGCATCCTTGACGTCACCTCCTTCCTGAAGTCATTACTGAAGAATCTCCTACGGCTCGTGCTTGTATGCTAAGGTCGACATACTACAGCTCGTCGCTTGTCTCCCGGGTGGTCGTCGTTGGTCGTTGGTATACCTAATTGTTGCTTCATGTTTCTCCTCACTTTGGTATGTCCAGCTGTGTGGTGGTGTAGCCGTAGTGTCGCTTAGGCAACCTCTAAGCAAAATGCTTTGTAACGGGAGGGTGTTGGGCCATCTGCCGATGTTTGTCACGTTGATGGCTTTGTTTCTTAGGTGGATGCTTCGCCACCGGTGTTTCTTAGGCGCGCCCGTTGCATGAAAGGTTGCGGCTTGTGAGTGTGTGGCCCCATCCGCGATTCTTGTTTGTGTCGATGGTTTTCGTTGCTGGGCGGATTTTGTTGCTAGTGTCGCTTAGGCACCCTTCATGCAGATGCTTTCCGCCTGTGAGTGTGATGGCCTATCCGTGAATGCTTTGTTGTGTCGATGATGGTTATTGTCATGATGGATACTTGGTCGCCTAGAGTTCTAGCAGATGCTTTGCCGCTATTATCATTTGGCGGCTTTACTTCACTGTTTGCTAATACCAGGTGTGTCGTGTTTTCATGTATTAGGTTCAATTAGTTGGGTTGTAAGGTGGAGGGTCCCCTCATGTTCTGTTTTTTGTTTGTGTTGTGGGATTTCGTGGTAATCTATGGATTACTGCGAGTCCTATATTCTGCACTTGTTCGCAGTTCTTTCAGCGTCCCTTCTAATAAGCGTCGAGCCCTAGCTAAAGTGATCAATCAGATACATTGGTGCCGAGCGGGTGTGGGATCTAAGCGTTCGATTATTTGGTTCACGTGCGTGTGCAGAGCCCCGGTCTGTTCCATCTTAGGTACAAGTCGAGTCTTGACACTGTCTGTTTCCATCTTAAGTACAAGTCGAGATCTTGACACTACTAGAGAAAGGGCTTTTAGCCCGGTGTTTCAGGCCTTTAGTCCGGGTACGCCGACCGGGACTAGAATAGTCCCGGGTGCTTTCACCGGGGCTAAAGGTTCTAGGCAAAAAAATAAATGCGTGTTGTGTGAAATTCGAACTCAACACTCTAGCTTCACGCACGCTTACCAACTGAGCTACAAACAACCACGTGATATAGTTCTGGACGTTTTCCTTTTGAATCCACTCGGAAGGACTTTTGCCCCGGTTGGTAACACCAACCGGGGCTAAAGGGTACCCTTAGCTCTGGTTGGTGTTACCAACCGGGACTAAAGGTCTTTAGCCCCGGACACAATTTTTAGCCGAGACTAAAGCTCAATTGATAGATGGTCCAAAGGCACGTTGTAGTAGCGTGAGTTCATGCATTGTGCTCTCGATCTGCTGCTTCATCTGCAGATGAGGTCGTATATATAGCGTGCAAACTGCAAAACACATGTGGTATGTACGTACGTAGGAAGAGAGTAGTATATATATAAGCTAGATTACCCGACGGCAGGAGGGAAGAGCAGTAGGAGGCGCACATGAGGTAGAACACCCGTCTCCGTGAGGTCCTCGGGCGCCAGCGCCGCTGTGGGCCGGCGAGGCGGCGGAGGGCGGCGGACCACCACCTGTGATGCTGATGCTGATGCTGTGTGCCGCCTCCGCCGGACGCTCCTCCACCACGTCCACCGTCGGCCGCTGCCGCTCCCCCGCCGCGAGTCGTAGAGATCCTTGAGCTGCCGGCTGCGGCGCAGCGCCGCCGGCCGGCCCCGCGCCGCGCGTCTCCTCCTCCGCCTCCTCCGCCGTCGTCTTGCGCGTCCTGTGGCGCCGTTGTAGTGGCCCTCCGCCACACACAGCGCGCTACGGGCACGCACAGCGCGCGCGGCATCCAGCGCCATGCATGCATGCATGGTCAGATCAGATGGATGAAAAATCACGGCCGGGTAGCTAGCCAGACAGCACCAGCACAGCTCGGACGAGAGGAAGCAAGCAAGCAGCAAGAAGAAGAAGCTAGCAGTAGAGAACTAGCGTACGTAACGTACCTTGGCGGGGCAGAGGCGCCAGAGGAGGGTGTATGTCCACCCCGTGCGCTGCGCCACCGACTGCAGCGCCTTTGCACGGGCGGCCTGCTCGCCTCCGCCCCGGCCGCCATGGCAGGCAGGCTGGTGCGTGTGCTAGCAGCTTGAATTGATCAGTGAGTGATCTGAGCGAGGTATGTAGTAGTAGAGCGAAGAAGGAGATGGAGCGCGAGTGAGTAAAGTTGGTGGAGGGTTTCATTTGGGCGGGGGAGGGAGGGAGGGAGGCTTGTTTGAGGGCCGGCGCGCGCGCGCGCGCGCGGTGTTTGTGTTGACTGGTGGCTGGGCACCTGACGGCCTCATGCATGCAGCGGATCGCGAGGGACACGTGGGGTGGGTGCCAGACCCATTGTAGATGGATTTGTAGGTGTAGGTGTAGCAGCAAAACGAAGCGAGGAGGTCGACGTACTGTACATGACACACAGGAATTTGGTCACCGGTTCATCCATGCATGCCATGACAGACAGGGTAGTACTAGTAGTAGTCGGCATTCAATGGCTGCCGCTTGCCCAAATGACCGTTCTACCCTTTCCATGTGTGAGTAATGTACGTACATTCTGCTAGTAGCTTGTGGTGTTTGTTCTCTAGCTTTGCGGTGCGGTGGGGGGGGACCGTGACACGTTGTGGTCGTGGAAAATGCAGGCCTTGTTAGTTTCTAGTTTCTCGTCACATTAATCCTCAGCTGTACTCCTTCCGTCTCATTGAAACTGTCATTAGAAAAGTCTGTCCGCTTCACAAACACGCTTCTCGGGTGACACTCAATAGGACGGAAGGAGTATGCATGAAGCATTAAATATAGGAAAAAATAATTAATTATATTTTTAGTACGCGCATGTCGAGACGAATCTTTTGAGCCTAGTTGTCCATATTTGGATAAAGTTTCTCAAATAACAACGAAAGTGCTACAGTGCATTTTTGCAATATTTTAAAAACTAAACAAACCGTAGAATGGAATGAGTGTCCTTTTTCTTTTTAAAAAAGTTTAGGATTCTTAAAAAAAAACAACGCTTCCAGAAGAGTCCTGCCTTCGCCGGCCCTAGTAATAGGATCTCTTCTCACGCCGCGCCTCTACATCTACTCAGAAGATCTCGCTAACTTGTACAGCCGAGTGTGTCATTATATATTTGGAACAGCTAGATTTTTTTTCTCTGGTCCAGACTTTTTTCCTATAAAAAAATAACCCGACTTTTATAAATTTGTGTGCAAATCCTGTGAAATAAATCATGCCTTCTAAGCAATCCCTGTACTTTTCTCTTACTGTCAGATAGAGACTAGAGAAATAGAGAGGGTCTACTTTCGAGACTTCTGCTGCAACCGTAGCTTCCGGGCCGGGACAACTTTTTTTTCAAGAATAGCTGCACCAGGACACCTAGTCAGTGGTCCGGGGTCGGCAGCTAATTAGACTATTTGCACTCACGTTCCTATTTTCATCCTCTATACCGTCTGGTCATCAAATTCTCTCTCTATAGTTATTTCTTCCGCATCCATACATCATCTATATTATCTTCTATCCACTGTGGGTCCACCTGACTTTATCTAAATATATCCATGAGAGTCTAGTTTTGAACATTAATTGCAACGAATTCAATGGTGCATCAATAGAATTTAATTTGGATTTTTAGTTTGGAGTTATAATATTTTTAGTTGGTTCAAAGAAGGGGGCCGCCACTGAGATTGTCAGGCTCAAAAGTGGCCGCTCACGTTGTGCTCCGTATGTCCACCACAGATTTATGGTGCGGTATATTTGGCGTGTGAAAGCAGCTGCGAAGCTTTACCGCTGGCCCGGTTTGTGCAACTTTTCCTCTATTGTTTTATGTGTTTCCTGCAGGACGCTTTACCGTGAACCGGTGAAGATAAAACAAAAAGAAGGCTCTGCAGCCATGTACCTATGGGCGCACACACTACTACAAAAAAGAACTTGGCGCAGCGTTGCCTAAATAGGCTCCGTGGCGGGCACAGTTTTGCCCGCCACGGTTATTCGGTGGCCGGCTGCAGCGGCCGGCCCGCGAAGCACCCGCTGCGGGTAATCATTAACCGAAGCGGGCAACGTAAGGTGCCCGCTGTGGGAATCTTATTAACCGAGCGGGCTTCCTTATTTGCCAGCTGCGGTTAATGATTAACCGAAGCGGGCGCGACGTAACGTGCCCGTGCAGTTAAATAAGATTAACCGCAGCGGCCTCCTTAGGTTGCCCGCTTCGGTTATTCTTGCTATTTAAGCACCGCCGCCGCCAGCAGAACCGATCATCTTTTCTCAAGACCAAAAACGGGGGAAGGAAGTTTTGCCGTATTTTTGTCCCAAATAACTGTTTGAGGTTTTTTTTATTTATTTGATTGGAGGGGAAGACTCCCAAGAGGTACCTAGTGATCTCCACCCTCTTTCCCTCTCTTTTCTCTCTTTTTTAGCCTCCCTTTTAGATCTAGTTTTATGTAGGAGAGAGAAACTGGTTTTGTTTCTCTAAGTTCTTCATGGATGCATTAATTATTTGCGTCGGTATTTAATTCTGTGCCCTTAAATTTAACATAAATATATAATAAATATTATGTTTTTAATTCATCTTTGTTTTGTGATTCCTGATGTGTGTTTAATTAAGGATCGGTACGATGGACCGGTCGGAATGGATGTATAAGATCAATAAAGTACTTGATGTGCGGTATTTGTAAGTGAGAAAGTTATTCCGCTGCGAAAGCTGACCGTGAGAGATCGAACCAGACGACAATCAATGTCCATGTCATCGTGCAAGAATCTGACCGTTCAGAGAGAATGCACAGTGCAATCTCATTTGATTCGTTTTGGTTTCATGGATGATTACACGGTGTGGACTCATCACGGCGAGAGATTCGATCCGAGTGTCGGGGTGGCATCTGGAGTAAGCTCAGCGTCGACGGCGACGGTGAACCAAGATCTGGAGCGCAAGTCTCATCAGCAACAGTAGCGCTGCCTTCAGTGACAGTAGTGCTCGTGACCACATCGCTGTGGAGGCAGATGTACACCAGGATATGACAGATGATTGTGGTGAGATGTTGAGGACGCTACGGTGAGGACCTGCGGATGTGCAGCTGTTTCAGGATTTAGTCAACCACATCGACGAAGACGACGTCGTGTATGGCTCCCCGAAGTGGCTGGAAAATTTCAGAGAGATGAAGCAGGTGTGACGGAACGACCCTAATCTCATGGCCCACGTGTCCCTATCAACCTCTGACAGCCGAACCCATGTTCCATGTGATTAAGACCTGTTCGCCACCGGGCTACATCAGTGCCGCAATGTCCGCAGGACATCTCACAATTCGGTTACAGGATTGCATACTTTTACAAATAACATCAGAATAAAGAGCGGAAAAGACTTAAATAACATTAGTTTTACAAAGCAGGGTTCCAAATAGAAATTAAGGTGCAGTTATTACAAAACCAAGTTCTGATAATAGAATAGACAAAGGCAACGTAGCGGAGTACAAACAAAATAAGATACTGATAATCACCCAGCCGAGGGTGCACAACATTCTTCGGCCTCATCGGCCTTTCCTGGGACGATGGTCATGCAGCAGGGCGCAAGACACATCGGGGTCTCAGTCATACCTGCAGCATGGGTAACAAACCCTGAGTACTAGGGTACTCAACAAGACTTACCCGACCAAGAAAAAGGGAGAAGACTCAGGAATGAGAGGCTTAGGGTAGTCAAGGTAAGGCTTAAGCAAGATCAGGTATTTGCAGAAAAGCATTTTGTAAACCTTATTTTATTTGGAAAGATTCAGTATTCCTCAATTTCTCATTGTTCCTGATTCATTTTACATTTCAAACATTCCTAGTTGAGAACCAATCTTCGTTGACAGTCAGTGACCAAGTCCCATAACCAGGAGCAACGTTAATCCGGATAAATAATACTCAGCTCGAGGATCCCTATCCACACTGCATATGTAGCACCCAAGCTTGCATATGCCAACTTGTCTACCACGATTCCTCCAAGATTGGGCCCGGTCCTACGCCACCCGGAAGTACAGTTACACCACTCCTATCCAGGTACGAGACACGTGGGTACATGCTACTTCCGCCACTCTCCACTCCCAGTGCGCGGGTTGTCGGTCCAATAAAGGATTCCTCGGAGCAGAGCTTTCCGAAGTATGTGAATAGTACAAGTCTTGACCAGCAGGCCCCCATACGGATGGTCTCTAAAGTTTTTCCGTCAGCAACAAGCACCTCGGGACTCTAACCCAAGAGTACAGGTCCTGTCGGTTTTTCAACCCTGTCCCGGTCGGTGTCAACTGTTGAGTCCCGGACTACAACATGATGGCACCGTACGCGCAGACAACCTCTTCTCGACAATGACCACATGCTGCAGAAGCAGTCATCGAATGGATAGTAAAGCCAAATTCTCGTAAGGATTCTTTCAGTGATCACCACTTTTGAAATTGGCATTTATTGCAAAGTCTAATTCAATAAGCATGCTAAGCATTTTTCAAATACTTTTGAAAAGCAGGTATCGGGTGTATCAGTGGTCAAGGTGGATAGTGCACAATTAGGATAGCACACAACTCCTATAAACCTAATGCAATAATTTAACTCAAAAGCATTTAAGGAAATCATTTATAAATTCAAGGAAAGGGGTTAAATGCACCGGGGCTTGCTTGAAGAGCAAAAAGGACAGGACTGGGGTCGGCAGTGCAGGTGTCGGAGCTCGGGGTAGCCTCAGGGGTAGGTTCGTCAGCGGCGCCTCGACTTTGATTCCTTCTCCTTCGGTCACCTATACGGATGCAATGATGTACGCACATGAGTATGCTAGCATGAACAATGCAACACAGGGCATACAAATGAACTCTTGATTTTTTTTATTTTTTCCTAATTATATAAAAAGGTCATTTTATTGAAGTTACTCCAAAAGGCCTCAAAAATCTACCAGAGATAAGATGACATAACTAGCACATAAAAAATTTATCTCATGATTTTTGGAGCTACACATGGTTCTAAAAATCTAAAACCATTCATTTCTTAATTAAAAGGAGATTTTTCATTTTCAAATTTTTGACAAAGTCCCAGTTCCATATTTTTTAAAATACTACATGGTATAAAGAGTTACCATACAAATTTTCCGAATTTTTGGAGCAACACAGAAATCACACAAAAGATGAAAAAGGAACACTATCACAACTTCCAGAAAGGAAAAGAGCAATGTGCTCCTCCCTCGCAGGGCTCGGGCGAAGCGGAAACAACGGCCGTCCGAGCCTGGCCCGGGAGGCTCGTGGCGAGACGGGAAAACGATCGTTTCGTGAGGCATGGCCGGGAGCGCTTCGGGCGAGACGGGAAAACGTCGTTGTCTCCGGGCCTGGCCGGAGAGGCTCGGGGAAGCGGAGGGTGGCCATGCTTGCTCGAGGCTAGGCCTGGCGACGCTGAGAGGTGCGTGAGTCCGCTTCGAGGCTAGGCTCGGCGAAGTGGTGAGGTGTGTGAGTCGCTCCAGAGGCTGGGGGCTCGGCGAAGTGGACGAGGGTACGGTGCTGCTGCTCTAGGCTGGTCAGAGCGAGTGCTTGCTCGGGGCCTGGCTCGGGCGAAGCGGAGTGGAAGCAG
>VDCT01000506.1:0-17808 GCA_009763385.1 Coix lacryma-jobi var. lacryma-jobi
TTATCTATGAATCTGGTTCAGTAATAGACTGAAGAGCAACTATGAATCAGGTTCAGTAATAGACTGAAGAGCAACTATATATAAAAGCTCTAGATAAAGGTAGTAAGTAGCAGTAGTAAGTAGGAAGTAGTAGATAAAGGTAAGTAGTAGAGAAGTAGTAGATAAAGGTAAGTAGTAGAGAAGTAGTTATGAACTGAATATAAGAAACTGAGTAATGCATCAGGGGCATAACAATCTGAGTAAAGGATCAAGTTAATTTAACCATCAGTGAGCATCATATATGCACTAATTTAATTTAAAAGACCTAATTAACCCATCTCTGGCTATCTCATTAGCGCAGAGAGAAATCACACATATATATATGTCAGTGACTAATAATGCCAGTATTAGTTATATATGAACAGCAAGGAGCAAGCCTTATTAACCCTGCCAAGAAAGCAAAGCACTGCCAAAGATATTTCTTGCTGCAGCATATGGAAAAATTCTATACTGTTCACATCACCACTAATCCTGAACCTCATTCAGAAGCAGGACCTGACCCTTTTGGCATGAATTCCATGGGTCCTTGTGGATGTCAGCAAGATAGACATGCCAACAAGCCTATTATTAGGATTTGATATGCCATCACCAATAATTGTCGCTCCAACAATTGCACACAAATTAGCAAATCCAGAAGGTATAAAAACTCAAACTCATCGAAGTTTTCAATGATAGAATCTGCCATCTGAGGGCATCATCACATAGAAGCATGGCATCACATAGAAGCATGACATCGTCTCAAACGAGGAAGAAGAGGTTATGAACTCACATCGGGCTCCTGGCGATGCTCCGGCGGTGGACGAGCTCCAAGCGACGGGCAGTGGCGGTGGGCTAGGGCACCGACGGACTCCTGGCGGCGGGCGGGCTCCAGGCGATGCTCCTGCGGCGTACAGGCTCTGGGCGATGCTCCGGTGGTGGGCTAGGGCACCGACCAGCGTCGCTCCGACTCCGGCGGAGATGGCGGTGGTGGCGGGCTAGGGCACCAACCGGCGTCGCTCCGACTCCGGCGGCGCTAGGGCACCAGCAGTGGAGGAGGAAGGGCGCTAGGGTTTCGTCGGGCAGCGCGCTGCTTCCTCGGTGAGGGCGGTGGAGGAGGACGGCGACGGCGGCAATGGAGTTGCGGCGGCGGTGGTCAAATTCGACAGCCCTTCGGGGTGAATTGAGATGCACCGAAGGACTGAAATGCCCTTCAGTGTAGCGGGGCTTATATAGGCAAGGATTAACCGCAGCGGGCAACATAAGGAGCCCGCTACGGTTAATATTTACCGCAGCGGGCACCTTATGTTGCCCGCTGCGGTTAAAACAAATAACCGCAGCGGGCATCTTAATGTGCCCGCTGTGGTTATGACAAAGATTTGTTATTATTAATATTAACTTATTAATGACTCATTAACAAATTGAGATTTGTTATTATTAATATTAACTTATTAATGACTCATTAACAAATTGAGATTTGTTATTATTAATATTAACTTATTAATGAGTCATTAACAAATTGAGATTTGTTATTAATAATATTAACTTATTAACAAAAATCTATTACAAAACTTGTCTTGAATACTATTACATAACTTTCCACTACTTCATTACAAAACATGTGGCATATATATGAATAATATTAACTTATAAACAAAAATCTTATTTTGGTGCGGGCGCTTTCACGGACCGCTTCTCACCATCGGGACGGGCCCAGGGCTTCATACCGCGCTTGTTGCAACGGTCCTCGATGGCCTTGATCTTCTTTGCAAAATCAGTAAAAAGTTGGAGCTCTCAATAGTTGTTGTATTGTTCTGGGCTTTGGACCCCATCAGCTCCAACAATCCGCTGCTTTCCAGACACGACCACATGCCTCTTTGGGTCCTCCGGATAGATATAGTAGGCCACTTGCGCGACATTGGTTGCGAGTACCCATTGGTCATCTTTGTACCTGATACTTTTGAGGTTCACAGTGGTTAGCCCGAAACTGTCGACCGCAACCGCTTTGGGGTTTACCCAGTGGAACCGGAAGACCGTTACGCATACGTCCTTGCCATAGTCAAGTTCCCATATTTCTTCGATCTGGCCATAGTATTGCGTCCCCGTGTTTGTGGCCTCGTCGACGCCCTCATATCGAACACCGCAGTTCTGTGTCGCGCTCTTCTTGTCCTTCTCTTTCGTGTGGAACCTATACCCCTTCACATCGTACCCTTGCCACGTCGTGATTTGGCTTGACGGGGCGTTCAGAAGCTTCTGCACGGTCTCCGTATCTTCATCATCAGGGCATCTTTCTAGGGGTACGTGTTGCTCTTTGAGCCAATCTATGAAACTGTTCCTGTGCTCATTCTGGACCCATGCCTCTGTGCGTTGTCCGTCATTAGCGGCGCGGATCTCTTCTATGTGCCTCTCGACATATTTCTCCATGCTCACCAACTGATGAAGGATGTTGTAATGAGCTTGTTCAATCTCCTTGTATGGTATATCTGTGCGAACTTTTCGGCCCGTGCACCCCATGCCTGCGGTTCTGCCCTCGTGCTGATGGACAGGCAACCCAATCGCCCTCCCATCTTTTATGTACCTCATACACCAGTTCACTGCCTCTTCGGTTGTGTACGCCTCGATCATAGAGCCCTCCGGGTGAGCACGGTTATGAACATATCTGTTGAGGGTGGACATGAACCGCTCATACGTCCACATATCGTGTAGGTACACGGGGTCTAGTTGCTCGATCTGATCCACCATGTGCATCATTAGGTGTACCATAATATCAAAATATGATGGGGGGAAAGCACATCTCAAGCTGGCAAAGGGTCTCCGCGATGAAGTCCTTAAAGGCAGGGAGGTCAGCCTTACCGATGACCTTCTGCGTGATGCGGTTAAAGAAGTATGATATCCGAGTGACCACCATCTTCACGTACTCTGGACCGATAACCCTTATCACAATTGGAAGGAACACCGTCAGCATGATGTGGCAGTCATGTGCGTTGTAGCCAGTCAATGTGAGGTCTTTCAAGGAGACGAGGCTTTTAATGTTGGAAGAGAAACCGGTAGGCACCTTGATACCCCTGAGAAGGTTGAGCATAGCAGTCTTCTCGCCATGCCTTAGGTTGTAGGCCGCACCTGGTAGATCGACTTTACCATTATGAGGTGACCCAGGGTGAAGGTCCTGCCTGATGCCCTGGTTGAGAAGATCCGTCCGTGACTTCAGACCATCCTTCGTCTTTCCCGGGATGTCCAGCAGGACACCGATCGTGCTATCAAAGACGTTCTTCTCGAGATGCATACAGTCGATGGCATGGGGTGTTTTCAGTGTCTTCCAATATGACAGGTACTCAAAGAAAATCAACATCTTCTTGAAAGGAACAGAGGGGACCTGTGACCCTTCCTCCGTCATGTCTCGCTTTCGCTTCCTCGTTTGTTTTGTCCCCTCCTCTGGTGGCTTCTTCTTCTTCCCAAACTCGATCTGATCAATATCCTTCACCATCTCATACACCTTTGGCCCCCAACTAGTCTGCGCCGGTGGTTCACCCTGTGGCTCGCCCTGATGATCGAACAATTGAATCATGACACTTGTTCTATATCTGTGCCTTTTCGGAAGGAACCGCCTGTGCCTCATGTAGACCATCTTGTTCGATCCCTTGAGGTAAGTGTAGCATGTCTCGTCGATGCACATTACGCAGCCGGTCTTTGTAACATCCCGGCCTAAGGCTTAACAGGAATAATAGGATACTCATACCAACAAGTTGCAACTTCTTTTTCGGAAGCTCATCTCCAAAGAACTCTAAAGTTAAGCGTGCTTGGCCTGGAGAAATTTAGGGATGGGTGACCGACCGGGAAGTTCTTCCCGGGTGCGCACGAGTGAGGACAAAGTGCGCAGAAAAGACTGGTGTTGGTCTGTGAGGGAAAGTCTATGTCCTAGAAAAGCTGCCAGATGTAAGTGGGCCCGGCCGCGTGGAGGCGGGACGTTACAGAATGGTATCAGAGCCGACTCTCGCGGTTTCTAAAGTTAAGCGTGCTTGGCCTGGAGAAATTTAGGGATGGGTGACCGACCGGGAAGTTCTTCCCGGGTGCGCACGAGTGAGGACAAAGTGCGCAGAAAAGACTGGTGTTGGTCTGTGAGGGAAAGTCTATGTCCTAGAAAAGCTGCCAGATGTAAGTGGGCCCGGCCGCGTGGAGGCGGGACGTTATAGAATGGTATCAGAGCCGACTCTCGCGGTTTCATGGGCGCGTGTGTCGCAGTTGCTCAGACATGGTGGTCATGGCTGGTGTGGACCCGGAGTGGTCACACAGCATGGCACATGTGTTGGCACTGGACACACGGACGTGGCCAAGAGAGGACGTTCCTGGCTTGGGATTGATCGACGAGGACGTCGATCTCTTAAGGGGGTGAGGATGTAACATCCCGGCCTAAGGCTTAACAGGAATAATAGGATACTCATACCAACATGTTGCAATTTCTTTTTCGGAAGCTCATCTCCAAAGAACTCTAAAGTTAAGCATGCTTGGCCTGGAGAAATTTAGGGATGGGTGACTGACCGGGAAGTTCTTCCCGGGTGCGCACGAGTGAGGACAAAGTGCGCAGAAAAGACTGGTGTTGGTCTGTGAGGGAAAGTCTATGTCGGAAAACATCGATATCATTGCCAGGCTGCTTTGGTCCCGAGATAAGCATGGTCAACAGAAGATACCTGCGCCTCTGACACAGATGGGGAGGTAAGTTGTAGATGGTCAGTACGACCGGCCAGGTGCTGTGGGAGCTGCTCAGCTCACCGAACGGATTCATCCCATCGGTGCTGAGCGCGAATCGAACGTTCCTGGGATCTTTGCCAAATTGCGGGTAGGCCTTGTCGAAATCTTGACACTTCTGGCCATCGGAGGGGTGCCGCAGCATGCCATCGTCCTTCAAGCGGTGATCCCAAATTGCGGGTAGGCCTTGTCGAAATCTTGACACTTCTGGCCATCGGAGGGGTGCCGCAGCATGCCATCGTCCTTCAAGCGGTAAGCTGATGCATGCCAGGACATGAGCTTCGCATCCTCTGGGTTCCCAAATAGCGCACGGAAGCGGTCGATCACTGGCATGTACCACACCGACAGTGCCAGACTTCTCCTCAACGTGTAACCCTCTTCTTCCTTGTACTGCTGATGAGCCGACATGCGATTGGCTGCAACATTGCTCTTGTTGACACCCTTCTTCTTCTTCCTCTGACCACCTCGCAAGGCCTCATCGTCGTCTGCATCCACGCGACAGCCAGCATTTCTCTTGTAGCGACTGGCGCCACAGTGCAGACAGCTCGTCAAATTCTCATACTTTATGCCCCGATAGAGGATGCAGTGGTTAGTGCAGGCATCGAACTTTCTAAGCTTCATCGCCACTGGCCGGATAAGCTTCTTCGCCCGATACGTATTTGCTGGGATCTTGTTACTCGTCGGGAATGTTTTAGCAAGGTAACCTAACAGCTCATCAAAGCTAGTGTCTGACCACCCATGCCGAGCCTTCATCATCAACATGTGGAGGTTGAAACGGAGCACCGTGCAATCCTTCGGACATTCCTCGCCGTCCTTATATAAAGGATCAAGTGACGCCTGCTGTAACACCTCTGGTGTTTAATCTGTAATTAACCTGACATGTCATCATCATTAGTCATAATCATTCTTGTCATGCATTAATGTTTGTCTAGTGGTTGCTTGCCTTTACATTTTCCTAAAAGGTATTTTGTGTGTAGTGATCCCTTTTTCTAAAAACCCTAAAAGCCCAAATCTTCCTATAAGGGCAAAATGGTAATTTCAACTCTGTGCCTAGTCTTGTGTAATTCTTGTTCAATTTGATGTCTTGAAGTTTTGTTGTGTTATTCCAAAATCAAAATCAAAAATCAGATTTCAAATTCCTTTTGAAAAACCCTAATTTCCAAACCCTGGCTTTTACCCCTCTTTTAATAATTTAAAAACTATTCAAAATTTGGACTTGGTCCAAAAATCAAAGTTGTAGATCTTGTCAAGAGGAACAACTTTGGTTTTTTACAGATTTTCAAGTTTCAATAAAAAATTAAAAGTAATTTTGAATTTATTAAAATCCCAAAAGTGTTCCCTTTTCAAATTTCAAATGTGATTCAAAAACTTTTTGGATTTTGAAAATGTTCATATTGACAAAGTTGTAGATCTCCTTTTTCTGCACAACTTTGGTGTTTTGAGTTTTTGTTGCTCAATTCAAATTTTGGGAGTACTTTGCAAAATACAGAAATCAGTTCTAAAATCAAACCCTAGACCTAGCCCTGTTCATCTTCAACCTAGAGCTACGGGGGGCCCCGGCCGTGGCCGAGCCGCCGGCGCTGCGCGTGCCGCACGCCTGGCCGCTCCTCGCCTGCCACCAGTCTGCCGCCGCTGACCCCGTGTTCATGCCGCCCCCGCACGTGCAAAGCGCTGACCCCCCCGCCCGTCCCTCACAGCTCCCAGAATGCCGCCGCCGCGTGGACAACGCCGACGAGCTCACGCCCGGTCGCGGAGCAGACTTCCATCCTTTCTTCATCATGGATTCGCAAGCACGCGACGCAGCCGAGCTTATCCGACCGCACACAGCTCTTATCCGCCCCCGAGCGCGGCTATAAAAGGACCGCCGGCCGGCTGGAGCTCCACTCACCTCCGCCACCATCGCCAGCACGGTCCAGAGCTTCCGCCGCTCAACCACCTAGCCCAGCAGCTCCGCCTTGAGCTCTCGAGTTTTCCCAGCCTTCCAATTTCACCGCTACCGGCTCCCACCGCCGAGTGCAAGTCCGTCTTCCTCAGCGCCAGTGAGAAGCCGTCTGACTCGGGTCGACGGAATTCGCCGCCGTCGCTCCACCTCTCCTCCCTCTGACCTCTGATCTTCCTTCCTTGCCTTCTTGCGTTCCTAACCGGCTACTGGTGGTCGTGCCTGGTGTACAGGATCGCCGGATCGCCGGAGTGCCGCCGCGGCCGTCTCCTTCCTCGAGCCGCGTCCCTCGAACCCTCGAGCCTCACCCTCGAAGCCTCACCCTCGAGCCTCACCCTCGATCACGCCTTCGAACCACGCACCTCGAAGTAGCCGAGGCCACCCTCAGCCTCGGGCGAATCGCACTACCCTCGAGTCGCAAGCCTCGAGTAAGCCGAGGCCTCCCTCGAGAAATCTGCCGCCGAGAGAGCTCCGCCGAAACACCGCCACGTCGAGCTCCCTCCTTCGACCCTTGTTCCGTCCCGCCGAGCCCTGCCTCCGACCCATGGTAAGCACTCGAAGCCCCCGGTCTCTGCTTCCACTCCGCTTCGCCCGAGCCAGGCCTCGAGCAAGCACTCGCTCGAGCCAGGCCTCGAGCAGACACGTACCCTCGCCACTTCGCCGAGCCCAGCCTCGGAGCAGACTCACACACCCTCACCACTTCGCCCGAGCCTAGCCTCAAGCGGACTCACGCACCCTCAGCTTCGCCGAGCCTAGCCTCGAGCAAGCATGCACCCTCCGCTTCGCCCGAGCCTCCCGGCCAGGCCTCGGACGAAACGATCGTTTTCCGTCTCGCCCGAGCCTCCCGGCCAGGCCTCAGACGAAATGATCATTTTCCGTCTCGCCCGAGCCTCCCGGCCAGGCCTCGGACGGCCGATTGTTTCCGCTTCGCCCGAGCCCTGCGAGGGAGGAGCACAGTGCTCTTTTCCTTTTTGGAAGTTGTGAATAGTGTTCCTTTTTCATCTTTTTGTGTGATTTTCTGTGTTGCTCCAAAAATTCTGAAAATTTGATGGTAGACTCTTTATACCATGTAGTATTTTAGAAAAATATGGAACTTGGACTTTGTGCAAAAATGTGAAAATGAAAAATCTCCCTTTTAATTAAGAAATGAATGGTTTTAGATTTTTAGAAAAACATGTGTAGCTCCAAAAATCATGAGATGAATTTTTATGTGCTAGTTATGTCATGCTTAGTCTCTGGTAGATTTTTGAGGCCTTTTGGAGTAACTTCATAAAATGACCTTTTTATATAATTAGGAAAAAATAAAAAAATCAAGTAGAGTTCATGTTGTATGCCCTGTGTTGCATTGTTCATGCTAGCATACTCATGTGCATACATCATTGCATCCGTATAGTGACCGAAGGAGAAGCAATCAAAGTCGAGGCAGCCGCTGACGAACCTACCCCTGAGGCTACCCCGAGCTCCGACACCTGCACTGCCGACCCCGAGTCTGTCCTTTTTGCTCTTCAAGGCAAGCCCCGGTGCATTTAACCCCTTTCCTTGAATTTATAAAATGATTTCCTTAAATGCTTTTGAGTTAAATTATTGCATTAGGTTTATAGGAGTTGTGTGCTATCCTAATTGATGCACTATCCACCTTGACCACTGATACACCCGATACCTGTTTTTCAAAAGTATTTGAAAAATGCTTAGCAATGCTTATTGAATTAGACTTTGCAATAAAATGCCAATTTCAAAAGTGTGATCACTGAAAGAATCCTTACGAGAATTTGGCTTTACTTCCCGTTCGATGACTGCTTGCCTGGCTAGCATGTGGTCATTGTCGAGAAGAGGTTGTCTGCGCGTACGGTGCCATCATGTTGTAGTCCGGGACTCAACAGTTGACACCGACCGGGACAGGGTTGAAAAACCGACAGGACCTGTACTCTTGGGTTAGAGTCCCGAGGTGCTTGTTGCTGACGGAAAAACTTTAGGGACCATCCGTATGGGGGCCTGCTGGTCAAGACTTGTAACTATTCACATACTTCGGAAAGCTCTGGCTCCGAGGAATCCTTTATTAGACCGACAACCGCGCACTGGGAGTGGAGAGATGGCGGAAGTAGCATGTACCCACGTGGTCGTCGTACCTGGATAGGAGTGGTGTACTGTACTTCCGGGTGGCGTAGGACCGGGCCCAATCTTGGAGGAATCGTGGTAGACAAGTTGGCATATGCAAGCTTGGGTGCTACATATGCAGTGTGGATAGGGATCCTCAGCTGAGTATTATTTATCCGGATTAACGTTGCTCCTCGGTTATGGAGACTTGGTCACTGACTGTCAACGGAGAGTGGTTCTCAACTAGGAATGTTTTGAAATGTAAAATGAATCAGGAACGATGAAGAATTGAGGAATACTGAATCTTTCCAAAATAAAATAAGGTTTACAAAATGCTTTTCTGCAAAATACCTGATCTTGCTTAAGCCTTACCTTGACTACCCTAAGCCTCTCATTCCTGAGTCTTCTCCCTTTTCTTTAGTCGGGTAAGTCTTGTTGAGTACCCCAGTACTCAGGGTTTGTTACCCATGCTGCAGGTATGACTGAGACCCCGATGTGTCTTGCGCCCTGCTGCATGACCATCGTCCAGGAAGAGGCCGATGAGGCCGAAGAATAGTTGTGCACCCTCGGGCTGGGTGATTATCAGTATCTTTATTTTGTTGTACTCCGCTACGTTGCCTTTGTCTATTTCTATTATCAGAACTTGGTTTGTAATAACTGCACCTTAATTTCTATTTGGAACCCTGCTTTGTAAAACTAATGTTATTTAAGTCTTCCGCTCTTTATTCCGATGTTATTTGTAAAAGTATGCAATGTTGTAACCGAATTGTGAGATGATCCTGCGGACATTGGGCACTGATGTAGCCCGGTGGCGAACAGGTCTTAATCACATGGAACATGGGTTCGGCTGTCAGAGGTTGACAGGGACACGTGGGCCATGAGATTAGGGTCGTTCCGTCACAGAGTGGTATCGGAGCATCTCACTTTAACGTTGCAGTGTTCGTTTTTGCGAAAACTTCAAAAGACCTTTTGAGTCCAAACAAACTAAACTTGACTATTTTGAGTCCAAATTGCTTCTCTCATCTTGTCTCTCATATGGCAACACTAGCTAGTGGAACAACATGTTTTAAGCCCTATGTACCTTATTTATTTATTGCATTGCTTTGTTCCGTAGGAACGATTCATGCATCATGTCATAATCACTTAAGTTAACTTCCTCTCTAAGTTCGTTGGGGTAGTATGCCTTTACCTGTTCTTGCTAGCCTTTCTCATCCATCTTCTCTTATCCAGACATGGCTCGCATCAAGCTGACCGCCCGCAAGTCGACTGGACCGCATGGTGTGCCACGCCACCAGCTGGCACCACGCGCTGAGGAGGAGACTGGAGAATCTTCCAACAGTCGTCGCTTTCCCCGCCGCACCCGTAAGAACCTGAAGGAGGAGATCAAGAATCTGAAGGCTGAGTTGAAGAACTTGGAGCATGACTTCTACCACTCACGCCTGGAGTTTTATGAGGCACGAGCTTCCCTGGAGCAGGCCAACCGGAACACGGTTCGCGCTATCGAGCAGCGCAATGATGCTTGGATCCGCGAGGACGTCACCAGAGCCGAGCTCCACGGACTGCAGCAGTACACAGCTCAGATTGAACAGTTCAATGATATGCTTCATGAGGAAGTGCATCAGCTGTATGATCAACTCCACCCCTTGGTACCCCCGGTTATGGAAGACCCTGAGGACGGAGTAGTGGAAGAACCCGATGTGGAACAAGAGCCAGACGTGGACGAAGAAATTGAACCTGCTGAGGACGTCCACGCTGAAGACGAGGACAAGGAGGAAGAGCCTGAGCTCATCCTCGAAGAAGACGACGACGACGACATGATCATCTTCGATGAGGATTAGGCTCGTCGTTAGGAGATGGAGATCCCGTGTGTCTGTACCACCTGCTTACCTAAAACCTTAGTCTAGGTTTGGGAGCGTTAGTCTGTCTTTTGTTAAGTCAGTCTGTATCTTTCTTTTCGTACCTTTTCTCCTTATCAGTCAGTCGCTATCTGTCAGTCATCTTTATCAATCTATCAGTCTTTGTATCAGAAGAAGCTATCAGTCTGTTGATTTCAGAACCCTATCTATGAATGCTAAGTTCCAAGTTGCTTAACAGATGCCTGTGAACACTCGCACTGGAGCTGGAGGTTCTGATGATGCCAACCTTCCAAACCCTCCACCTGTTCCTGCTACGCTAGCAGATGCCATTGCAGCCTTGGCAGCCGCTGCTAACCTGATGGCTCAAAACCAAGTCCAACAGAACAATGGTCACCATGGTCGTCACGACATCAACCGTGAGACTACATATGTGGATTTCACCGAGACCCGTCCACCAGTTTTCACCAAAGCAGATGAACCCCTGGAAGCTGATGATTGGCTCCGCACTATGGAGCAAAAGTTCAGTCTTCTCCACTGTACCGACATCCAGAAGCCCCGGTTCGCTTCCCAGCAGCTTCGTGGTCCAGCAAGTGCTTGGTATGCCAACCTGTTAGCTATCCAGCCAGAAGGTCATCAGATGACCTAGGAAGAGTTCCGCATAGCTTTCCGTGCGCATCACATCCCTTCGGGATTAATGAAGATGAAGCTTGATCAGTTTCTGGCACTGCAGCAGAAGGACTCCACAGTGATGCAGTATGTGGGTCAGTTCAACCATCTTAGCCAGTATGCCTCAGAGTATGTCAACACAGATGAAAAGAAGAGGGATTGTTTCCTTAGAGGTCTGCATCCTAAGATCCACAGAAGTCTGTCCAATAACCTGACCGGTTCGTATCATGATGCCGTTGATCGTGCTGTTGCATATGAAGAAAGCAACCGTCAGTATCAAGAGGAAAAGAAGAAGAAGAAAGCAGGATCCAGCAGTTTCTCTGGCGGTCACAAGCGCCAGAGGATCATATACCTACCCCAGTCACCACCAAAATCGCCTACCTTACCCCAACCAGCAAGTGGTCGTCCGTACCGCGCCACCACCCATAATGCCAACCAGCAGAGTGCCACACAGCCGAACGCCCCAGGTGTTCGTATCACCACTCCACAAACAGCCTACAACCATCCCTGCTACAACTGCGGCCAGCTTGGTCACTGGTCTCGTGAGTGCCCAAAGCCCAAGAGGTATGCCCAGAATACTCAGAAGAATCCTGGAGGATCTCAGCAGCAGCAGCAGCACCGTGTCCAGCAGCAGCATGTTCAGAAAGGCAAAGTTGTCAAGAAGCACGGGCAAGTCTACTACACCACTGTCGGCGACATCCCAGAAGGAGAGCCCGTCATGATCGGTAGGTTTCCCGTTGCCAATCATCCTGCAGTCGTGTTGTTTGATTCTGGTGCATCGCATTCCTTCATCAGTCGTACATTTGTCTCTAAGCATGAGATATCAATCGGGGAGTTGAAAGAAAGTTTCTGTATATTTCGCCTGGAGGGCGTATAAGTACTAAGGAAGTGGTTCGCAATATACCGGTGATGTTGGGGAAACACATATTTCCTACCACCATGATAGTGCTATGTGATCAGGAGATAGATGTCATTCTAGGCATGAATTGGATGTGCCAGTATAAGGCTATGATTGACATCCTGAATAGGGTTGTGAGAGTGGACATTCCCAACAGTACCTCCAAACTCCTTCTCCAACTCCCAATGCCTCAAAAACCAGCAGCCACACTTTTGAATACCACCTATGTTCTGGAAACCAGAGACATCCCCGTGGTCTGTGAATTCCCTGATGTTTTTCCAGAGGACTTACCTGGTCTGCCTCCTGACCGTGATGTTGAGTTTGCCATAGAGCTAAAGCCTGGGACTGCTCCTATATCCCACAGAGCTTATCGAATGCCTCCCAGAGAGTTGGCGGAGCTGAAAACTCAGTTACAAGATTTGTTGGACAAGGGCTTCATTCGCCCAAGCTCGTCTCCTTGGGGCTGTCCTGCAATCTTTGTAAAGAAGAAAGACAAGAGTCTCAGGCTATGTGTTGATTATCGCCCACTCAATGAAGTCACCATCAAAAATAAATATCCTCTTGCCTCGTATTGATCTTCTCTTTGACCAGTTAGTTGGAGCCAAAGTATTCTCCAAGATCGATCTCAGATCTGGCTACCACCAAATAAAGATACGTCCTGAAGATATTCCTAAAACAGCTTTCACCACCAGATACGGCCTATATGAGTACTTGGTCATGTCCTTCGGTTTGACCAATGCCCCTGCTCATTTCATGTACCTCATGAACTCTGTGTTCATGCCAGAGCTTGATAAATTCGTGGTCGTGTTCATTGACGACATCCTTGTCTACTCAAAAACCCCTGAAGATCATGCCGAACATCTTCGTATCGTTCTATCCCGTCTCAGAGATCATCAGCTTTATGCCAAGTTCAGTAAATGTGAGTTCTGGTTAGATCAGATACAGTTTCTTGGTCATGTCCTATCCGCTGAAGGTGTGTCAGTTGACCCTGGTAAAGTGGCAGACATTCTAGATTGGAAGCCACCTACCACTGTTCATCAAGTCCGCAGCTTTATGGGAATGGCTGGATATTATCGTCGATTCATTCCGGATTTCTCCAGAATCGCCAAGCCTATCACTGAGTTAGTAAAGAATTCTGTGAAGTTTGTCTGGTCACCAGCCTGTGAGCAAGCCTTTCAAACTCTGAAGAAACTGTTAACTACATCACCAGTGCTAGCCCAGCCGAACATTGAAAAGCCCTTTGATGTCTTCTGTGATGCATCTGGTACTGGTTTGGGCTGTGTTTTGATGCAAGAAGGTCGAGTGATCGCATATGCCTCCCGACAGCTTAAGCGACATGAAGAGAATTATCCAACCCATGATCTTGAGTTAGCAGCAGTGGTGCATGCCTTAAAGATCTGGCGTCATTATCTGTTGGGCAGTACCTGTAATGTGTACACTGATCACAAAAGCCTGAAGTATATCTTCACTCAAGAGGAACTGAATATGAGGCAGAGAAGATGGCTTGAGTTAATTAAGGACTATGATCTTGAAGTGCATTACCATCCGGGTAAGGCGAATGTGGTTGCCGATGCGCTCAGTCGCAAGTCATATTGCAACTGTCTGATGATGAAACCCTATGATTCTTCTTTGTGTTATGAGCTGGAAAAGTTGAATATTGAAATGATTCCACAAGGAACTCTGAATAATATCAGAATAGAAACCCCTATCAAAGAGTAGATCATCGCTGCACAGAAAGATAACCCTGGAATCAAGCACATCATCAAAAAGGTCCAATCCGGAAAGGCTGATTGTTTCAGGATTGATGATACAGGAGTAGTATGGTTTAAGAATCGGTTAGTAGTTCCTAAAGTGCCTGAGTTAAGAAAGTTAATCCTTGATGAAGCACACTTGACTAGATTCTCCATCCACCCCGGCAGCAACAAGATGTACCAGGACTTGAAGCAAAGGTTCTGGTGGACAAAGATGAAGATTGAGATCGCCCGGTATGTCGCTCAGTGTGATACTTGCCAGAAAGTCAAAGCCGTGCACATGAGGCCCGGAGGAGAATTGCAACCTTTACCTGTACCTGCTTGGAAATGGGACGATATCAGTATGGATTTTATCAATGGGCTACCAAAGACACCAAAAGGTTTTGATTCCATCTGGGTGATCGTGGATCGCCTCACTAAGCAAGCTCATTTCCTGCCAGTCAAAACCAGCTACACCGTTCCCACATATGCCACTTTGTACAAGAACCACATATTGAAACTCCATGGCATACCCAAGACCATTGTCTCTGATCGTGGTACTCAGTTTGTCGCAAAGTTCTGGAAAGCGTTCCATACCTCACTTGGAACCAAGCTCTTGCATAGTACGGCATATCATCCGCAAACAGATGGACAAACTGAGCGAGTCAACCAAGTGCTAGAGGATATGTTGAGAGGCTGCGTGCTCACCTTCGCAGATACTTGGGATAACTATTTGCCCTTGGCAGAATTCTCGTATAATAACAGTTATCAGGAGAGCATCAAAATGGCACCCTTTGAAGCACTGTACGGTCGCCGTTGTCGTACACCTCTCAGTTGGTCGGAACCTGGAGAAAGGGAATTCTTTGGAGTTGACCTAGTAAAAGATATGGAAGAAAAAGTCAAGCAAATACAAGAGAATATGAAAATTGCGCAATCTCGACAGAAGAGCTATGCTGACAAAAGACGTCGACCTCTGAAGTTTCAAATCGGAGATTTGTGTACCTGAAAGTCTCACCCACCAAAGGAGTCACTCGTTTTGGAGTTAAGGGAAGTTAGCGCCTCGCTATATTGGTCTCTTTGAGATTCTGGAATGTTATGGCAAGGTAGCTTACAAACTAAGATTGCCCGATCATCTTTCCGCCGTCCATAATGTGTTTCACGTCTCCCAACTCAAGAAGTGTCTCCGAGTACCCGAACACGTGGTGGAAGTTGAAGGTGTTGAATTAGAACCCGATCTGTCATACTCTGAATATCCAGTTCGTGTGTTGGATTACAAGGACCGTGTTACCCGGAGGACTACCACAAGATGGTACAAGGTCCAGTGGAACCAACACTCTGAAGAAGAAGCCACTTGGGAATCCGAAGACTTCTTAGCAAAGAGCTATCCCGACTTTCTCGATACTCTGTAGATATAAGGTTTTACCCTTGTCCTTCTTAAGACGCAGAATCTCGGGGCGAGATTTCTTTTAGGGGGGAAGGTTGTAACACCTCTGGTGTTTAATCTGTAATTAACCTGACATGTCATCATCATTAGTCATAATCATTCTTGTCATGCATTAATGTTTGTCTAGTTGTTGCTTGCCTTTACTTTTTCCTAAAAGGTATTTTGTGTGTAGTGATCCCTTTTTCTAAAAACCCTAAAAGCCCAAATCTTCCTATAAGGGCAAAATAGTAATTTCAACTATGTGCCTAGTCTTGTGTAATTCTTGTTCAATTTGATGTCTTGAAGTTTTTTGTGTTATTCAAAAATCAAAATCAAAAATCAGATTTCAAATTCCTTTTGAAAAACCCTAATTTCCAAACCCTGGCTTTTACCCTCTTTTAATAATTTAAAAACTATTCAAAATTTGGACTTGGTCCAAAAAGCAAAGTTGTAGATCTTGTCAATAGAACAACTTTGGTTTTTACAGATTTTCAAGTTTCAATATAAAATTAAAAGTAATTTTGAATTTATTAAAATCCCAAAGTGTCCCCTTTTCAAATTTCAAATGTGATTCAAAAACTTTTTGGATTTTGAAAATGTTCATATTGACAAAGTTGTGGATCTCCTTTTTCTGCACAACTTTGGTGTTTTGAGTTTTTGTTGCTCAGTTCAAATTTTGGGAGTAATTTGCAAAATACTGAAATCCTTTCTAAGTCAAACCCTAGACCTAGCCCTGTTCATCTTCAACCTAGAACTAGGAGGGGGACCCGGCCGTGGCCGAGCCGCCGGCGCTGCGCGCGCCACGCGTCTGGCCGCTCCTCGCCTGCCACCAGCCTGCCGCCGCTGACACGTGCTCATGCCGCACGCACGCGCAAAGCGCTGACCCTCGCCCGTCCCCCACTGCTCCCAGCACGTCGCCGCCGCGTGGCCGCCGCCGGCGAGCCCACGCCCGGTCCCTGAGCAGACTTCCGTCCTTTCTTCATCATGGATTCGCAAGCACGCTACGCGGTCGATCTTATCCACCCCGCGCGCTCCCTATCTGCCCCTGGCCGCGGCTATAAAAGACCCGCCGGCCGCCGTTCTTCCGCCACCAGCAAGCACCGTGAACTCGAGCCACCCCAGAGCCCGCCGTTGCCTTCGCCTGGGCTGCTCCACCTTCTCGAGCAACCAATTTCACCCCTTCGCCCCTCTCTTCACCGGCGCAGGTGCTCCGTCCCCAACTCCGGCGTACGACCCCGCCTCGGTAAGCAGCAAAATTCGCCGCCGTGGGTCTTCTTCTCATCCATCCGACCCCGCCCTCCCTTCCTCATCTTGGTGCGCTCCTAACCGCTCCTCGGCGATCTCTTTTAGTGGACAGAGCCGCCGGCACGCCGCTCGCCGCCGAGAGAGCTCCGCCGAAGCACCGCCAACGTCGAGCTCACTCCTTCGACCCTTGTTCCGCCCCGCCGAGCCCGGCCTCCGACCCGTGGTAAGCACTCGAAGCCCCCCCGGTCTCTGCTTTCACAGCGCAAAGCTCGGGCCAGGCCTCGAGCAAGCACTCGCACACTGTCTAGCTCGAGCCAGGCCTCGAGCAGACACGCACCCTCAGCTTCGCCGAGCCTAGCCTCGAGCAAGCATGCACCCTCCGCTTCGCCCGCCAGGCTCGGACGAAACGATTGTTTCCGTCTCGCCCGAGCCTCGAGCCAGGCCTCGGACGAAACGATTGTTTCCGTCTCGCCCGAGCCTCCGAGCCAGGCCTCGGACGAAACGATTGTTTCCGTCTCGCCCGAGCCTCCCAGCCAGGCCTCGGACGGACGATTGTTTCCGCTTCGCCCGAGCCCTGCGGTCCGTCTCGCGCGATTCGCCCGAGCCCTGCGAGGGAGGAGCACAGTGCTCTTTTCCTTTTTGGAAGTTGTGAATAGTGTTCCTTTTTCATCTTTTTGTGTGATTTTCTGTGTTGCTCCAAAAATTCTGAAAATTTGATGGTAGACTCTTGATACCATGTAGTATTTTAGAAAAATATGAAACTTGGACTTTGTGCAAAAATTTGAAAATGAAAAATCTCCCTTTTAATTAAGAAATGAATGGTTTTAGATTTTTTAGAAAAACATGTGTAGCTCCAAAAATCATGAGATAAATTTTTATGTGCTAGTTATGTCATGCTTAGTCTCTGGTAGATTTTTGAGGCCTTTTGGAGTAACTTCATAAAATGACCTTTTTATATAATTAGGAAAAATAAAAAAATCAAGTAGAGTTCATGTTGTATGCCATGTGTTGCATTGTTCATGCTAGCATACTCATGTGCATACATCATTGCATCCGTATAGTGACCGAAGGAGAAGGAATCAAAGTCGAGGCAGCCGCTGACGAACCTACCCCCGAGGCTACCCGAGCTCCGACACCTGCCCTGCCGCCCTCGAGCCTGCCCTCTTTGCTCTTCAAGGCAAGCCCCGGTGCATTTAACC
>VDCT01000507.1:0-18696 GCA_009763385.1 Coix lacryma-jobi var. lacryma-jobi
CTTCCTTGGATTTATAAAATGTTTTCCTTAAATGCTTTTGAGTTAAACTACTGCATTAGGTTATAGGAGTTGTGTGATGACCTATTACCTGCATTATTTACCTCCACCAGAAGATCCACCAGCCCTGCTTTAAAACTATTTGCAAAATGCTTAGTGATGCTATACTATAGATTTGCAATAAAATGCCATTTTCAAAAGTGTGATCACTGAAAGAATCTTTATGGGAATTTGGCTTTACTTCCCGTTCGATGACTGCTTGCCTAGCTAGCATGTGGTCATTGTCGAGAAGAGGTTGTCCGCGCGTACGGTGCCGTCATGTTGTAGTCCGGGACTCAACAGTTGACACCGACCGGGACAGGGTTGAAAAACTGACAGGACTATTACGCTTGGGTGAGATATAACCAAGGTATAGTTCTGGCTGGAAAATTAGGGACCATCCGTATGGGGGCCTGCTGGTCAAGACTTGCAACTATTCACATACTACGGAAAGCTCTGGCTCCGAGGAATCCTTTATTGGACCGACAACCGCGCACTGGGAGTGGAGAGATGGCGGAAGTAGCATGTACCCACGTGGTCGTCGTACCTGGATAGGAGTGGTGTACTGTACTTCCGGGTGGCGTAGGACCGGGCCCAATCTTGGAGGAATCGTGGTAGACGAGTTGGCATATGCAAGCTTGGGTGCTACATATGCAGTGTGGATAGGGATCCTCAGCTGAGTATTATTTATCCGGATTAACGTTGCTCCTCGGTTATGGAGACTTGGTCCACTGACTGTCAACGGAGAGTGGTTCTCAACTAGGAATGTTTTGAAATGTAAAATGAATCATGAACGATGAAGAATTGAGGAATACTGAATCTTTCCAAAATGAAATAAGGTTTACAAAAATGCTTTTCTGCAAAATACTTGATCTTGCTTAAGCCTTACCTTGACTACCCTAAGCCTCTCATTCCTGAGTCTTCTCCCTTTTTCTTTAGTCGGGTAAGTCTTGTTGAGTACCCCAGTACTCAGGGTTTGTTACCCATGCTGCAGGTATGACAGAGTCCCCGATGTGTCTTGCACCCTGCTGCGTGACCATCGTCCAGGAAGAGGCCGATGAGGCCGAAGAATAGTTGTACACCCTCGGGCTGGGTGATTATAAGTATCTTTGCTGTTCTCCACTATGTTGCCTATGTCTATTTCTATTATCAGAACTTGGTTTGTAATAACTGCACCTTAATTTCTATTTGGAACCCTGTTTTGTAAAACTAATGTTATTTAAGTCTTCCGCTCATTATTCCGATGTTATTTGTAAAAGTATGCAATGCTGTAACCGAATTGTGAGATGATCCTGCGGACATTGGGCACTGATGTAGCCCGGTGGCGAACAGGTCTTAATCACATGGAACATGGGTTCGGCTGTCAGAGGTTGACAGGGACACGTGGGCCATGGGATTAGGGTCGTTCCGTCACACTCGTCCTGCTCCTGAAGGGACTCGGGAACCTCTGGTCTCTGGCGCGAGGTAGATGGGGCATCCTGCTGCGGCTGCTGCTGCTGCTGCCTGTGATCCCGACCGTGTCCCAATAGTTGACTCATGTTATACGCAGGGAACACGGTCGCGGATCTGGTGAGGGACTCAGCTGGACGAGCGCCTGTGGTGACAGCAACCTTCCAAAGGATATACAAAATCCAATGCGCGTAAGGAAGCTGCCTGCGGGCCTTGATGCCCTCTGCCACGGTGTCCTCCATCTCGCAGATAATCACATCCATGACGTCGAAATCCCGCTGCTGAATCAGATAACTGAGTAACCACAGCTGAAGCCTGGAGATCGCCTCGCGGAACCCAACACGGGGCAGCAGAGTGCGCCGGAGCACCTCATGGAGGATCCAGGCCGCAAGAGTGAGATCCTTCGGTGCACGGCTCGAACCCTCTCCGAAGGGCTCCCGGAAGCAGGGACGCACAAGGTCTGTAGAGGGCTGCTCACCGTCGTGAGGGCACCTCTGAGGCTCTGTCTGACCGTTGCACAAGTCATGGATCCGGGTCTCAGAACAACGGAGTCCAAACCAATCCCGGATCTCAGACACAAATAACCGGTAGTGCTCTCCACCAAAGGCAAACTCCAAGGTCTCTCGGTCTGGGTGAACCCAAAGAGACGCGTAGAACTGAAACACCCAGTCCTCTATGTATGAGCTAGATCGCCCCAACAGGTCTGAGAAACCTGGTAAGTAAGTGAGGCCGGGATGGAGCTGCTCGGACGCTGACACAAGAGCCTCCAGAGAGCACACACGCTGAGAACGAAGACTGATCCTAGCGTTCCTGTAACCACGGTAGAAATCCTCCTATAAAACTGTGAAGAACTCGGCCCCGGCCTGTGCCTGACGCTCCCTCAGGAACCACTGGTCAACTGGGACAAGCCGGAGAGCCTGAATCTGGGAGCAGGTGGCCGCCCGGAGGTCCAGACACGGGATCGGCGGGGGCGCACGCCTCGATGGAGCACGTGCTCCTCGCAGAGGGACATCGGGCCGGGGTGGCACCGCTGTCCTGGTCCGCGTGGACCGACGCCGGGGAACCTCCACAGGAACCTCCTCCTCTGCCTCTGCCTCGGGAGCCTCTGCCTCAGGTGCCTCTGCTGTCTCGGCCTCTGCCTGGCCCTGCCCTGAGCTCTCGGGCTCGACACCTGGCGAGGTGAACGTCGTCCGACGACCGGCAGCCATAAGCGTGCCAGTCGGGGAGTGGTGGAAATGCTCAACCTCCTCGACTGCCCTGCGCTGCTCGGGGGACAACTGGTCCTCAATCCGGAGTCCGCCCGTACTGCCACCTCGCTCTGCACGCTCTGCGGCGTCTGCCACTGCCTGAGCCTGAGCTGCCTCTCGCTCGTCTCTGGATCGCTTCCGGCGCGTGATCAGCTTCGCCTTCCCAGGCCTCTGACCGGAAGGGGGGCGTCGTGGAGGAGAGTCTCCAGGACCACCACCGACGTTCTTGCAGCGCGGCATGGCTGACAAGAACGAAGAAACTGCCTCTGAAAGAAGTCTGGACTGTCGCTGAAAGATCCACTGACCCTGACAACCAAACTGACAACACAACTGATCAACAACACAGACAACTCCCCCTGACACGGATCGGCTGCCGCTGTCACTCGCGAGGCTTGGCCTCGATCCGTACCCGCGGGCTTGGCCCCGGGTTATCGGTCACTGCCCAACTACCAAGCTGTCACTGACTCGCTGCACAGAGGAGACATGAGATATATAAGAACATATATGCTAGGGATGAGAAATCCTATCAGAAGCAAAGCAAGTAGATAAGGAAGAGAAACGGCTTTGCTACCTGGCGATCGACGAACCGTAACCAAGAAGAGGTAAGCCACTGACGTTTTGGTACCCACGCGACACACCAAGGGTGTCGGTGTTTCGACCCCGGGGGTATGACACCAACTAGTAATATGATCGCGTGTTCTCTTCCTGGATGGTGATGCAAGATGACACAAGAATTTATCCTGGTTCGGGCAAAGAAGGCCCTACGTCCAGCGGAGGAGGAGGTTCTCGTATTACTTGCACCTAAGTGCTTGTACAGGGGCAATACAAGCTCAATGAGCGTGGACCGGAGTCCGGACTCGTGTTTTTGTGTGTGGACTCGTGTGTCTCTTCTTGCGCGCGAAGGACCCTGACGTCCTCTTTTATAGAACAAGAGGAGGCCAGAATTTACATAGGATTGACATGTACAGCGTTCGGTATGGCGAAGGGTAGGAACTCTGTGACAGAACCGACCAATTTATAAGAGCACAAGTGCGAAAACCTCTGCCGAAGCAGCTGAATTAGCACACTTGAGCCCATATAAACCCGGTAGTCCGTGAAATCCAGATGGATTTCAAACTTTTCCAACATCTCAGCCAAGATCGCATGGTCAAACAAATACAAATCATGTTCACGGAGCTTTGCAGCGGAAATAAAATTATAATAGAGTTCACAAATAATATTACAAGTTGATTTACTTTAAAACAACGTAGCTTTGAAATGAATACCATAACATAAGTTGAAATACTTTGCTAGCTTGAGTGACATCCTCAAACAACAGCATAAAGAGAAGAAGTATGGAACTGCCGAGCCCACCGGCACTGGCCATCACCTTTCGGCAGACCTAACCTTCACCTGCAACAAGGTGGGATAAACCCTGAGTACTCGAATGTACTCAGCTAGACTTACCCGTCGGAAACCAGAAATAAAGTGACACCAAGGAGTATGCAAGGCTGTTATAAATAGTGGAGCTGGCTAACTTTATTTGCAAAAAGAGCTTAAGTTAAAGGATTCATCATTTAATTATATGAGCAGTCATCTTTTACCCTATTCCTTAAACTCTAGGATTTGCACCTGCACTAGAGCACTCAATTGGATCTAGCAAACAATAATATAATACCATATCAGGTTTGCTTATCAATATTTTAGTTGAACCATCAAATGTCACATGGAGTTGTATCGTGGTGAAGCTCGCCATAGTTTCCCACTAACCGGGGGAGACGGCGACTCGAATCGAATTCCAAACCAGCTGGTGAAAGACCTTTAATACCAGCCCACACTTTCCCCGTCGGGTCCATGCATTGGGCAACCGCTCGATGCTTGTTCGTGGTGGTAATCGTCGCGGCTCACAGCACGGACCGCCCAATTGGAACCTGGCGATGGCCTCACGCGGCAGATCGCAATTTCCATACTAGAGGGCACGACACGGGTTGAGACCGGCCCGAACAGCTTCTAACAGGCTTTGGGGTCGATGATTACGGCACCGACATATCCCTAAGTAAAAGGGCGCGTTCAAAAATGAACGAGGGCCAACATTGATACAAACCTACACGATCCAACGGACGGACTGCCCCAAGTTTCCAAACTTGTGCCTTGCCTTCCAGTTGACCGTATTTCACTACAACTCAGGTTCTTTTTCACGATAGCAAATATAGCCAACCGTGATTCAGTAACTACCCATCAGGGTATTACGGAAACATTCTTAACTACCACTTTTATTAAGCAACTAAGCAATTCTATATTAAAAATAAGTAACAGGATAACAAGGTAGATATTAATCAATAACCAAGGAATGGTAATGCAGCAAGTAGGATTCATTCCAACTCCTAACCTAATGCATCACAATATAAAAGGACTCAAGTAATTTAATTTGCAAAAGATAGGAGGCTTAATATGCTCCGGGGCTTGCCTGGGAACCAACACTAGGTTAGTGTTTGTTAGGTGATACTCGCTTGGCGAGCATCTCCGTTGTAGCACTTGCTTAACTCTGCATCTTCGGGATAATCCACCAAACACCGTCTTCGGGTTTAACCTTATCTTCACATCCTTCACGATGTATCTACCGTTACCTAAATGAGATGCGCAATGCAAGCGTATGAATGCAGGGAAACTCTTATGAAGCAAACATAAGGTGCACAATAAAAATATTACTAATTACTTCACATAAGCAATTAGGATAAATAAAAGAAGACATAGCTCTAACACCCAACATGTCATGATCACTCCAGCAGGTTATTATTAAAGAAAGGTGTGACACGGGTCATAAGGCACTCGGAGAGGCTAACTATAACAATCAATTAAAACTACATCACACAAATGGAACACATGTATGCACATATAGCTTCTACTTTAGTTAAGCAAGTCAACCATCATTATCTAGCATATTCATATAATATATCAGGTTGATTAGTTTAATATCATGAAATGCATACACTAAATATTATGAAGTATTCGTCATGGTTTCACATAAGTAATCGGGATAACTTAGCACACCTCTAATCACATCACACAAACAAGTAATAGAGCACAACACGAACTCTGAATGATAGGACAGCAGTCCACTCTTTTAATCATAACTCATGCTACCAACCTCTAAATAAGGTGCACTAAGACTTTCTGGAAAGCTCACAAGATTAGCTACAACTTTGTTATTTACCACAAGAGCTAATTCAAAGGTTATCTAACTCAAAAATAGAAAACTATGTAGCTCTGTCCAACTGTTGGACAGCAGAACTGACAGAGCTTCAGAGAAGCATAACTCAAGATACAAACATCACATGAGCATGCAATTAGATATTATATAAATCTTACAAGGTTATCTAAATCTTTCTTATTATTATCTCAAGGTGAATCAATCATTAACAAAGTCAAACAACATAATTAGTGCGGCTTTGTCCACACTTGGACAGAACTAGCCACACATCAACAACAGCAACTTAAAACAACCATAACTAAAGATCTATAGCACCTGGGAACTTGCCCCTAGACTTTTTAGAAAGGTTATTAAGTTGTCTACAAATCATCTATAATCATCTTAAGATGATTCATAAATTAACAAGGTATAATTAGTATAGTTAGGCACCTCTGTCCAGACTTGGACAGATTTACCCATCTACACTAAAACAGCTATAACTCCAGTTATAAAACTCCAACAAACATGATCTAAGACAATTTAGAAAGCTTATGAAAAGTACTACAACTCTTCTATAAGCACCTAAGCATTAATCATAACATAACTAAGTGTAATAAGCCAAACATTCAGGTCTGGACAGAATGTAGGCAAAGCTTGACATTCAATTTGCAACAGCCATATCTCTTAAACTATTAAGCCTATGGTCATGCAATTTGGTGACAAGAAAGATTAAGATGTTATCTACAACTTTCATATACAACACTTTCACAGAAAACATTATTATCTTAATGAAAACATGCACAAAACACAAACTACACATGCATGATCATATTAACACTATTTATCCTTTGCTAGTATATATATGGCCTATACATATATATTTAGGAGATGTCATCATACATGAATCATAGATCCAACATTCAGAGATGAATCATAGTATTAGTATGTGAGCAAAGCTTGGAAAGTTACATGCATGCAAGCCATAGTTTGTCAAATATATGTTAAACTAGTTTCTATTTATAATTAACCATGTGAGAGTAAGTTAAATAACAAACTTCATATTTTATATGAACACATGACCATATTAGATATGCAATAGTTACTACAACATATTAGCAAGGTCATGGAACCATCTTTTCCATTTTTACACACATGCATGACATATTTAATAATTAAACCTATTTAATTGGTTGAGAGCAAGATTACTTAATAACTCTAAAACCGGTGCACCAAAAATTACCAAATTATGCACAGAGTATCTATATCATGTCAGGAAGCTACCATAAAAAATTCACATCAAAAGGAGCAACAAAACAGTGGCAACATATTAAACCCTAGATAGCAAAGATCTATTTTTCACGCAAAAACTTTCTACTGGAAGCTATCATATTATTGCACCAGCATGTAGATCTACTCAAGAGCTTTCCAAAAAGTCCTCATTTGCTATTTTACGATTTTCCTACAATTAGTTATGTTTTTCCAAAGATCTAGCCATTTTCTGAAAAAGATTAAACGAAAAGGAAAACAACCTTGCACCAAGACCCCTGCAGATTTCACAAACTAAAATGCACAGTAAAACACTATTTATATGAGTCTAGCATTCACATCTGGAACCCTGCGAAAATTCCTATTCGCATTTTCTCATCTCCTTCTTCCCTGTGCCTGTACGCACGCACGTAAGCAGGCAAGGCGCTCGGCCGGCCTGGCTCCGGCCGGCAGAGCCTCGGCGGGCAGCGGCAACCCGGAGCGGGTCGCTGCGCGGGTCTGGGAGGTCCAGCTTGGCGACGTCTTGGCCCCTGAAGGCAGCCCGAGACGGTCTGGCCGCGTGCCTCCGCAGAAATGGCGGACGGGCACCGGCGACGGCCTTCCTGTGGCGGTTGGGACCGAAAGGGGGGCGTCGGAGTCGCATCGAGGCGGCGGAGGAGATGGCGCAGCAAGCTTGGGCAGAAGGGGCGAGCAGCAGCGGGCGCAAGAGCTTGGCAGGGCGTCCATGGCGGCCGTGGCCTGGTGCGCGGCGCATTCGCGCGCGTTCCGCGCGGTGGAGAGCGAGGCAGAGAGAGGGGGAGCGAGGAGGCGAGAGAGGAAGTGTCTGGGAGTGAAGAACAGGGCTTGAGACGTCACCACATTGAGCAGGGTGCGCGGCAGATGAGGGTCGGCACGTGGAGCTCGGCTGCGTGCATGCGGAGCGCGTGGCGTCCATGCGGCAAAACGTCGAGCACGTGGCGTGCAACATCTTGCAGTCTTGGACGGCTGTTTCGGTGCTGTTATGGGCCGAACGAGGCCATGGGCCTTTAACGAAGATTATTGTACTCTTTGTGACCTCCATCTTTGATTAAAGGATCTTGGCCATTAGAGTTACCAAGCAGCGGATAATTAGCTCCAAAGTTGATAGTGTCAGTGAACTAATAACGATCAACCTTGCTGTGATTAAACCCAAAAATCTCAGTCCAAACTTCGTCAAATCGAGTGCAACTTTTTGTATGCTCTTGTCCGAAGGATTGCCTACAACTCTTATTTTTGGACCAACTTGAGTTGTTTAACAAAATTTGGAGAACGCGGCTTGCCAACGTGATTAACACTGCAGTTCAGACTTAGCCAAATTTTCGAGGGTGGAAACAGCAGCAGATTCAAACTTTGAGTCTCTATTTGACAAGGTTACAGATGGATTCAACCTTGGGTCCTTTAATAATGTTTGTTGTACACGTCATGATCTATAACTTTGCCTAAAGGTCAAATCTCAGAATATGAATAGAAGCTGCACTTTCATGTTGGTCAAAGCAACAAGTTGATATAACCTTAATTTAGAGGTTTAGGCCAATTGAGGCATTTTCTTGACATTTGCTCAACACGAACCTTTCATAACTTTTGTTCATGAGTCTATATAGAGTTGATTGGGCATAGTTGCAAGACTTGATTGAACTCAAATGATCTCCTTCGCTTAATAAGCCATTATAGGCAAAGCTGTGACTCGTCATTTCATGTGACTTTTTGATTCCAAACTTCACGAAACTTTTTCACCAGTTACTATAGACAGGAATGGAGATGGGTCTCATGAAAAATCCATGTTTAGAATTAATCCTGAATATTCACAAATTAGCGGTCGTTATTAACTGGCTCCATTAGTTATTTCCCGAATAATTCGAACTGAGGCTTTGTTTCCGATGTTGATTCCAAAACCTCTGTCGTCATTGACAATATTATAAATTATCTCTCGATCATCACCTGATAGAACATGTCTGTGTTAAACTGTCTGCTTGACCGGCGTCAAACACCTGGGGTGTTACAACCCCTCCCCGCTTAAAAGAATCTCGTCCCGAGATTCCGGACGAAAGACTTTTCAAGGGAAGAGAAGCATATCACTTGTCCTTATTAGCTACCAAGAGTTCAAGATACTGACTTCCCAGCATTAATAAACTATCAGGAATAGAACAACATTTTGGTCTTTCAAATCGTCTTCCAGTTATTCGCTCTTGTCTGAAGAATTTCCTTTGTTGATTCACTCAACATACTATTGATAAGTCCATAAGGAAACCAAAATTTGTATTGTTACTTTAAGAGGAATCCAAGATAATATTGCCAATTTACAGGACCTTCGTCTGGTTGACATAATTACAATGCAACTTCCTTCGAGACTGGGAGGAACTGACGGACCGACAACCACTGTGCATACCATTGGTGAATATTTGTTCGATCAAATAGCAATTGATGGAAGGCTACATAAGGTTCCATGTGTGCAGTTATCTTTCTCTGATGATAACACTGTATTGTGTAAGCCTTTTGAGAGAGCGATGAATGTGATAGCTAACTCTATCAATTCTATGCTTTTACTTATCTTTCCTTGCGAGAATTCTCGTCTCTTAACCAATGACAGTCACCAAGGTTGAACTTGATGCAATCTCTTGCGTAAAATAGCTACTGCCGAATTTCTGTACTATTAAGCAGATTAACATTATTCTTCTTCATGATGTAGTTGCAACTCAGTGGAACTGACTTGTCGAACTACCTCGGTCATTGAGTGACTGTCTTAAATTCACTCAGTAATGCAGGGACATAATCCAAAATCTGTTGTTTGACACTTCAATTTGCCATCAATTCGTACTTTTTAGGAGTTGATTTTTGTAGAATACCTTGACTGCTCAAGAATAAGCGACTGATTCTGAATGTCCTTTCTAGCCTCACCCAAAATAGTTTAGAATAATCTTTTCATAGTAGCCAAACATATCACCAAGCAGTCCTTATTCTAGGTGTAATTTTTACTGAGTCACTAGGCTGGTATAGTTTTTTGTACTGCCATTGTAATTTCTCCGAGATAGAGTTGGTCTGAACACGACAGAAACTGGGATGTACGAGTACCACAAACAACGTTAGTTGGTTCACAAACTTTTGATATAACACTGTTCGGTGAGGAATAGCCTTCATAGCTACCCAAGAGTTATTTCTGAACTCGATATTAGCCTTTCCATGGCTGAAACTAATCAGTTGTCTCTTAACACTAAAAAGCTCCAAGGCTTCAGCTTTTACTACAAGCGATGATGAATATCAAGGCGTGCAGTTACCACCAGTGTCAACACGGAATCAGGCATATCTGGGAGGATCGGGTTGATTATAAGATCATCACGCATATATTCTTATTAAGTTCAGATAGAAAACTTTTCGGTTCTCAAGTATCTTATCCAATAACACACCATCTCTGTTACTTATCCTGTAGCTGGTACTTATCCACCTTAACTATTTTGTGCCACTTCACTGCACTATGACCATATATGTTGTTCGGTCATTGTTGTAGATTAAACAAAGTCCTTTGTCTACCACCTCTTTCAGTCTGTTACCGCTTTCATCTTTGACTGATTCTGGAAAGGTCATCCTCTTTGCAACTTCAAAAGAAACACTGCCACAACTGATCTGCCATAGAGATTTCTTGGAAGGAATATAGGAGATAACAAGGAGAAAGCTCATAAAAGATAACACATTGGCGTGGTTTCCATAATAGATCTTGATCATAACCCACGGTACCAGCGCGTGCCGAGTAGCACAAACTTGTGTCGGCCGCCACAAGAGGCTCTCGGTTTCGTCGCGGCACCATTAGTTATTAATCAGGACACCATTACCGAATCCACAACCAGTGAGAAATCCATCATGATGCAGATAAATCTTGCATGGAGAGAGCATCACATGCAAAGCATAAGCTAGCAAAACAAGGATGATCACAAGGTTCAGAAATAAATAAGGATGTGATTTCAAAGATAAAACGCGACACAAGACAACAAGGATACCCCTTGTGCACATCAAGGTGATGTCAAGATAGAAGATTTCATGAACTTGATTTGGCCAAACAGCAACAAAAGGGCAACCAAGGGGATACATGGACTTGGGCATGGTCTTCACAACTGTGCAAGGCAAACTACGGTCAAAAGGCTGAGGTTAGCAGGAACTTAACTTGGCTGGTTGAACCAACAAGGGCCTTCACAAGGGATACAAAACATCCTTGACTTGGAAAACACTTAAAAGGGGGCTAGGCTTGGGTCTACAGGTTAGGCAAAGGCATGGCTACACCAACAAGCATAGGCATACCACGGTTTGGATCTAGGATTTTAGGAAGCTTTAACTCGGGCTAGCTTGGTCAGACAAAAGGCATAGGTACAGGTCTTTGGCACAAGCAAAACTAAACCATCAAACTAGACACACAAACCCAGGCCTTAAGCAACAAAGGTTCTACTAAAGGCATCTCGGAAGGTCGAGAGGGCTTGAGCGCGATTCTAGACGAAGGTTGACATACCACTCATGTACTCACCGAGGACAAAGGTTGACTAACCAAAGCATCACTTAGGTAACAGAACATCTACACATAGCCTTAACAAGCATTGGAAGACACAAACAAACAGCTTAAGCAACCAACACTAATCACCAAGCTCATACTAAACAAGCATCTATCTATAGCACACAAGCAGACATAGACATGAAAACATGGTCGACACATGTTGCCATTATATTATTTCCTATTTACTAGGTGGGAGCATAACTCTTAGTTAGAAGCAAACATACCAAACAAATTAAGGCATAATTGTTTGTTAACAGTAATTAGTTTACTACTTCAAGCTATAACTCACTTATTTAGTCTATAAAACTAACAATCAAGCAACAAGCTTAGGCATAGCCTACATTCCAAAAAGGAATAAGGTGACACTAGGTAACAACAACTAACAAGAAGCATGCAACAATTTACTCTGGGGTACAAGCAAGCATAACAACAGTTTGAAAACATTCTAAACTTGCTATATATGCTAAGATTGCATCTCACTTAAATTGTTTGCAAGTATTTAGTTCTCACAAGCATATGACTAGTAAAGATTAAAGCTAGATCATAGAACAATTATAAAGCATGGTAAAACAGAGAGCTGCTATAATTTATGCCCAGAGAATTCCGGAAAATTAGAGCAGCGCACTCATGCATTTAGTAGGCTATTGTAGGCATTTTAGTATATTGAAGTAAGTAAAACAACCTACACAAGTCTAGCAGATAATCATGCTTAAAACAACTTAAATAGGTTTAAGCTATTTAAGGTTGTCTAACAGCAAGTTTTATATTTTTCTTACAGTAAACATGATATTAGAGAGCTATGAAGAATTATTTTCACCAACTTTTAATTCTTATAACTCTAGTTCTCATCATTGCAAGAAAAGTAAGCATGAACAGGATTATTATTTTTTTTTACATGGAAAATCAATTAAACAACATGTTTAGTACATTTCCTTGCTAAGCATATTAACACAGCTATCAAAACTAGAATTTGTAAACTTTTGACACTCTAAGTTTCATTACCACATTTAACAAGTTTAGGAAGCATTTAGCAAACTCAAACAAAACCTCATACAAAACAGTTTCAAACAACAAGTTTTATTATTTTCTTGGGTAGAGCATTCCGAGACAAACTAACTTAAAACATTGAATTAAAACTTTAGCATAGTTTTACCACATAAGTAGAACAACACCACACAAGTAATTTACTTACTACAAGACATTGCCACACAGGGGAAACTCCTAGCCATTAGAAACTTATTATCTACTACTCTCCTAGCAAACACTATATAGAGCAAGACAATCACAACAGGAGGAACTTAGCAGGTTTATTCAGACAATAACATACAGGATATTTACTTCTAGCCTATAACAAGCAATCACTTCTCTAGCTAACATGGAAACACTCATACAAACCTTGTACACTACCAACTATCAAGAACAAGACCACATTAATTCTAGTTTAGAGGAACACATGACATCAAACAGAATATTTATTTCTAACTTTTACCAGCAATCTAGCACATCACGTTGAAGCACTTGTTCGCAACAAACATCATCGTTATAGGAACAAAGGTGGGAGAAGCATTTCTATGCACAAACGACCATTCATGTTTTATCGTTACATTAGTCACACCTGACAACAAGTTGTTTCTTATTAGAACAATGGTGAGAGAAGCATATTCATGAGGAAAAGCACAAACAAGATGCATGCTCGTCCTATACGTTCTCACAAATTGCCAGCCTGAGGCGGCAATCACGTTCTAGGTCGGTGGCATAACACGCACTCTCGATATAACTAGTCGTCAACTATGCATACGCATTCGGGGTTAGCGTACCTGCAGAAGATTTCATTTCAGCCCAAGAAAAACCCCAATGATAAAGACAATTGAGCACCTTCCCATATGTACTAAGGTACATATAAGTTGGCACTAAACCTCATGCACCAAGCTTAGAAAATTACCCAGCAAATTGATACCATCATATATGTTCGCGTAAAGCTCACATACAATCCAGTATAACAATACTCTCCCCTAGACCGACGGTTGGACGGTCATGCTCTCATATCTTACCAAATCATTTTATGCAAATTTTCGCAATCAACGCATTCTCTTTTCCCTGAGAATGGACCAGCAATTAAAAGATCCAGCATGAAGCAAATCCCAGAACTCTGTTAGTAGTTAAGCCACCTGAAAAGTCCTAGTTGGGCATAACTGGAGGTTGTCGCTAGCACATAATTTTGTAAATTAGGTTTTGACAAACTTGCCTACTAGCTAAAGCTTTTTAGATAAAATAGGCTTTGCAGAAACTAAAATTTTGTTTTGAAACCATGCACATGACAGTATTATGCTTAACCTTGCTCCGATACCAGCTGTGACAGAACCGACCAATTTATAAGAGCACAAGTGCGAAAACCTCTGCCGAAGCAGCTGAATTAGCACCCTTGAGCCCATATAAATCCGGTAGTCCGTGAAATCCAGATGGATTTCAAACTTTTCCAACATCTCAGCCAAGATCGCATGGTCAAACAAATACAAATCATGTTCACGGAGCTTTGCAGCGGAAATAAAATTATAATAGAGTTCACAAATAATATTACAAGTTGATTTACTTTAAAACAACGTAGCTTTGAAATGAATACCATAACATAAGTTGAAATACTTTGCTAGCTTGAGTGACATCCTCAAACAACAGCATAAAGAGAAGAAGTATGGAACTGCCGAGCCCACCGGCACTGGCCATCACCTTTCGGCAGACCTAACCTTCACCTGCAACAAGGTGGGATAAACCCTGAGTACTCGAATGTACTCAGCTAGACTTACCCGTCGGAAACCAGAAATAAAGTGACACCAAGGAGTATGCAAGGCTGTTACAAATAGTGGAGCTGGCTAACTTTATTTGCAAAAAGAGCTTAAGTTAAAGGATTCATCATTTAATTATATGAGCAGTCATCTTTTACCCTATTCCTTAAACTCTAGGATTTGCACCTGCACTAGAGCACTCAATTGGATCTAGCAAACAATAATATAATACCATATCAGGTTTGCTTATCAATATTTTAGTTGAACCATCAAATGTCACATGGAGTTGTATCGTGGTGAAGCTCGCCATAGTTTCCCACTAACCGGGGGAGACGGCGACTCGAATCGAATTCCAAACCAGCTGGTGAAAGACCTTTAATACCAGCCCACACTTTCCCCGTCGGGTCCATGCATTGGGCAACCGCTCGATGCTTGTTCGTGGTGGTAATCGTCGCGGCTCACAGCACGGACCGCCCAATTGGAACCTGGCGATGGCCTCACGCGGCAGATCGCAATTTCCATACTAGAGGGCACGACACGGGTTGAGACCGGCCCGAACAGCTTCTAACAGGCTTTGGGGTCGATGATTACGGCACCGACATATCCCTAAGTAAAAGGGCGCGTTCAAAAATGAACGAGGGCCAACATTGATACAAACCTACACGATCCAACGGACGGACTGCCCCAAGTTTCCAAACTTGTGCCTTGCCTTCCAGTTGACCGTATTTCACTACAACTCAGGTTCTTTTTCACGATAGCAAATATAGCCAACCGTGATTCAGTAACTACCCATCAGGGTATTACGGAAACATTCTTAACTACCACTTTTATTAAGCAACTAAGCAATTCTACATTAAAAATAAGTAACAGGATAACAAGGTAGATATTAATCAATAACCAAGGAATGGTAATGCAGCAAGTAGGATTCATTCCAACTCCTAACCTAATGCATCACAATATAAAAGGACTCAAGTAATTTAATTTGCAAAAGATAGGAGGCTTAATATGCTCCGGGGCTTGCCTGGGAACCAACACTAGGTTAGTGTTTGTTAGGTGATACTCGCTTGGCGAGCATCTCCGTTGTAGCACTTGCTTAACTCTGCATCTTCGGGATAATCCACCAAACACCGTCTTCGGGTTTAACCTTATCTTCACATCCTTCACGATGTATCTACCGTTACCTAAATGAGATGCGCAATGCAAGCGTATGAATGCAGGGAAACTCTTATGAAGCAAACATAAGGTGCACAATAAAAATATTACTAATTACTTCACATAAGCAATTAGGATAAATAAAAGAAGACATAGCTCTAACACCCAACATGTCATGATCACTCCAGCAGGTTATTATTAAAGAAAGGTGTGACACGGGTCATAAGGCACTCGGAGAGGCTAACTATAACAATCAATTAAAACTACATCACACAAATGGAACACATGTATGCACATATAGCTTCTACTTTAGTTAAGCAAGTCAACCATCATTATCTAGCATATTCATATAATATATCAGGTTGATTAGTTTAATATCATGAAATGCATACACTAAATATTATGAAGTATTCGTCATGGTTTCACATAAGTAATCGGGATAACTTAGCACACCTCTAATCACATCACACAAACAAGTAATAGAGCACAACACGAACTCTGAATGATAGGACAGCAGTCCACTCTTTTAATCATAACTCATGCTACCAACCTCTAAATAAGGTGCACTAAGACTTTCTGGAAAGCTCACAAGATTAGCTACAACTTTGTTATTTACCACAAGAGCTAATTCAAAGGTTATCTAACTCAAAAATAGAAAACTATGTAGCTCTGTCCAACTGTTGGACAGCAGAACTGACAGAGCTTCAGAGAAGCATAACTCAAGATACAAACATCACATGAGCATGCAATTAGATATTATATAAATCTTACAAGGTTATCTAAATCTTTCTTATTATTATCTCAAGGTGAATCAATCATTAACAAAGTCAAACAACATAATTAGTGCGGCTTTGTCCACACTTGGACAGAACTAGCCACACATCAACAACAGCAACTTAAAACAACCATAACTAAAGATCTATAGCACCTGGAAACTTGCCCCTAGACTTTTTAGAAAGGTTATTAAGTTGTCTACAAATCATCTATAATCATCTTAAGATGATTCATAAATTAACAAGGTATAATTAGTATAGTTAGGCACCTCTGTCCAGACTTGGACAGATTTACCCATCTACACTAAAACAGCTATAACTCGAGTTATAAAACTCCAACAAACATGATCTAAGACAATTTAGAAATCTTATGAAAAGTACTACAACTCTTCTATAAGCACCTAAGCATTAATCATAACATAACTAAGTGTAATAAGCCAAACATTCAGGTCTGGACAGAATGTAGGCAAAGCTTGACATTCAATTTGCAACAGCCATATCTCTTAAACTATTAAGCCTATGGTCATGCAATTTGGTGACAAGAAAGATTAAGATGTTATCTACAACTTTCATATACAACACTTTCACAGCAAACATTATTATCTTAATGAAAACATGCACAAAACACAAACTACACATGCATGATCATATTAACACTATTTATCCTTTGCTAGTATATATATGGCCTATACATATATATTTAGGAGATGTCAATCATACATGAATCATAGATCCAACATTCAGAGATGAATCATAGTATTAGTATGTGAGCAAAGCTTGGAAAGTTACATGCATGCAAGCCATAGTTTGTCAAATATATGTTAAACTAGTTTCTATTTATAATTAACCATGTGAGAGTAAGTTAAATAACAAACTTCATATTTTATATGAACACATGACCATATTAGATATGCAATAGTTACTACAACATATTAGCAAGGTCATGGAACCATCTTTTCCATTTTTACACACATGCATGACATATTTAATAATTAAACCTATTTAATTGGTTGAGAGCAAGATTACTTAATAACTCTAAAACCAGGTGCACCAAAAATTACCAAATTATGCACAGAGTATCTATATCATGTCAGGAAGCTACCATAAAAATTCACATCAAAAGGAGCAACAAAACAGTGGCAACATATTAAACCCTAGATAGCAAAGATCTATTTTTCACGCAAAAACTTTCTACTGGAAGCTATCATATTATTGCACCAGCATGTAGATCTACTCAAGAGCTTTCCAAAAAGTCCTTATTTGCTATTTTACGATTTTCCTACAATTAGTTATGTTTTTCCAAAGATCTAGCCATTTTCTGAAAAAGATTAAACGAAAAGGAAAACAACCTTGCACCAAGACCCCTGCAGATTTCACAAACTAAAATGCACAGTAAAACACTATTTATATGAGTCTAGCATTCACATCTAGAACCCTGCGAAAATTCCTATTCGCATTTTCTCATCTCCTTCTTCCCTGTGCCTGTACGCACGCACGTAAGCAGGCAAGGCGCTCGGCCGGCCTGGCTCCGGCCAGCAGAGCCTCGGCGGGCAGCGGCAACCCGGAGCGGGTCGCTGCGCGGGTCTGGGAGGTCCAGCCGACGTCTTGGCCCCTGAAGGCAGCCCGAGACGGTCTGGCCGCGTGCCTCCGCAGCAATGGCGGACGGGCGCCGGCGACGGCCTTCCTGTGGCGGTTGGGACCGAAAGGGGGGGCGTCGGAGTCGCATCGAGGCGGCGGAGGAGATGGCGCAGCAAGCTTGGGCACAAGGGGCGAGCAGCAGCGGGCGCAAGAGCTTGGCAGGGCGTCCATGGCGGCCGTGGCCTGGTGCGCGGCGCATTCGCGCGCGTTCCGCGCGGTGGAGAGCGAGGCAGAGAGAGGGGGAGCGAGGAGGCGAGAGAGGAAGTGTCTGGGAGTGGAGAACAGGGCTTGAGACGTCACCACATTGAGCAGGGTGCGCGGCAGATGAGGGTCGGCACGTGGAGCTCGGCTGCGTGCATGCGGAGCGCGTGGCGTCCATGCGGCAAAACGTCGAGCACGTGGCGTGCAACATCTTGCAGTCATTGGACGGCTGTTTCGGTGCTGTTATGGGCCGAACGAGGCCATGGGCCTTTAACGAAGATTATTGTACTCTTTGTGACCTCCATCTTTGATTAAAGGATCTTGGCCATTAGAGTTACCAAGCAGCGGATAATTAGCTCCAAATTGATAGTGTCAGTAGAACTAATAACGATCAACCTTGCTGTGATTAAACCCAAAAATCTCAGTCCAAACT
>VDCT01000508.1:0-17248 GCA_009763385.1 Coix lacryma-jobi var. lacryma-jobi
CTATTGGAGTAATCCATGGGATTTCCAAGAAGAGCGGAGGGACAGCGGACATGACAGCTTCGGCTTCAGGGTGCATGTCAAAAGCCCGGTTGATTAGCATCAACCCTGAAGTCCGAGGGGATGCCGGTCCAACTTGAGGATCGAAGGAACGACCCTCACGATCGAGACCAGCTGAAGGCACTCCTCCCACAATGACGCTGTGCAGGCGACCCGCCGGACCAGCGACAGGGGGCGGAGAAGGCTGAGGAGGAGGAGGAGGAGCAGCAGCAGCATGCCCACTGCCACGGGCATGACCGCTCCCGCTCGCCCTTGCGCTATCCACGCTGCGACGACCCGTAAGGCCCGCGGACGAGCGTCCACGGACCTGACGAGAGGAGTCATCCATACTCCCAGACCGACCACGGCGCCCGGGATTGCGACGCGGCGGCTCCCCTTGCGCATGACCACCTTGCTCCAAGGCGGCATAATCCTCATCATCATCACTAGGGGAGCGAGCACGAGAGGGCCTCCGGCTCATCTAGACAAAGATAGCATAGACCAACATGAGACAAAGATGATGGAACGATTACTTCAACGGATGTAGCAAATAAGACGATCGAAATCGGGAAGGAGAACGGCTCGCTGCGCGCGGGCGGTACTACCGACCCCTGGGGGCGGTACTACCGACCGCACGGCAGCGTGCGGTTTCCTTCAATCCAATCTACCAAATCGCTATGAACTTGCGAACCATACATCCTAGAAGCATCTTCATACTAGATAGAACAATCCTACCAAAGGAATCGACCTAGAACAAAGTACATTGAGAGATCGGGCATGAACACCCTAGTACCTTGCTACTCGAAAAGAGGTCGAAATCCAATGAGGAGAAACTTCGGGCTTCAAGAACACCACCAAGACGATCTCCACGCTCCAAAGCAACTTTCCACCGGAGGGATTTGGATTTGGATGGAGGAGGAAAAAGATCGGGAGAGGAGAGGCGATGGCGGCGCACGGGGAGAAGGCACGAGCAAGCGGCGGCTGCAAGGAGGCAAGGGGCGGCGGTCAAAAGAAGTTTGACTAGGGTTGAAACGGATTCACCGCGCCCCTTATATACCCAGGTCAAACCTGGTCGGTGGAACCGCCCAAAGGGTCCGGTACTACCGCCGTCGGTAGTACCGACACAATGGCGGTACCACCGACAGGCCGAAAAACAGAGGACCAGAGAGGGTTTTCAGGAGGACTTTGTGTGGTATACTACACACACTTCAAATATGTCCAGATTTCATAGAATCAATACATAGCTATGGACACAAGTGAAGCATGCAAAATAGATTTTGAAATCACATACAATATTTGTTAAAGCATTTGTTTAGGTTTCTAGGTGAAAACAAATATGTGCAAGACATCAAGCCACGTTACGAGAATCAATGATATTTAGTTCACTCCTCAAAGCACAAAATCTTGACTCATCTAAAGGCTTTGTGAAGATATCGGCTAGTTGTTTTTCGGTGCTCACATGGCGTATTGCGATATCTCCTTTGGCTTCATGGTCTCTCAAGAAATGGTGTCGGATGTCTATGTGTTTTGTGCGAGAGTGGTTTACGGGATTGTTTGCTAGTTTGATAGCACTCTCATTGTCACACAAAGTGGAATTTTGGTTTGCTCACATCCGAAGTCCTTTAGTGTTTGCTTCATCCAAAGTAGTTGAGCACAGCAAGCGCCGGCCGCCACATACTCGGCTTCGGCAGTGGATAGGGCAACACTATTTTGTTTCTTAGAACTCCATGACACCAAAGACCTCCCAATAAATTGGCAAGTCCCGGTAGTGCTCTTTCGGTCTACCTTGCAACCGGCATAGTCCGAATCGGAATAGCCAAGTAGATCGAAAGTGGAGCCCTTGGGATACCACAAGCCAAGATTCGGAGTGTGCACTAAGTATCGAAAAATTCTCTTAACGGCCATAATATGACATTCTTTCGGATTAGCTTGAAACCTTGCACACATGCACACACTAAGCATAATATCGGGCCTAGATGCACAAAGGTAAAGTAATGAACCGATCATGAGCGATATACCTTTTGGTCCACTGACTTACCATCCACATTTAGATCAAGATGTCCATTGGTAGGCATAGGGTCTTGATGGGTTTGGCCTTGTCCATCTCAAACTTCTTTAGCATGTCTCTTGTATACTTGGTTTGACTGATGAACGTGCCATCCTTGAGTTGCTTGATTTGGAATCCAAGAAAGTACTTCAACTCACCCATCATGGACATCTCGAACCTTTTGGTCATGATCCTACTAAATCCTCACAAAAGACAACATTAGTACTACCAAATATTATGTCATCGACATATATTTGGCACACAAAGATATCATTATCAACTTTGCGAGTAAATAAAGTAGCATCGGCCCTTCCTATCTCAAAACCCTTTTTGAGTAGGAAGTCCTTAAGACAGTCATACCAAGCTCTAGGAGCTTGTTTAAGCCCATAGAGCGCCTTGTCGAGCTTGTAGACGTGGTTGGGAAACTTTGGGTCCTCGAAACCCGGTGGTTGCTCCACATAGACCAATTCGGAGAGGGGCCGTTGAGGAATGCACTTTTCACGTCCATTTGATATAGCTTGAAATCATGGTGAGTAGCAAAGGCAAGTAATATACGAATTGACTCGAGCCTAGCTACAGGTGCATAGGTTCCCCAAAATCCAAACCTTCGATTTGAGTGAAACCTTGAGCCACCAACCGTGCTTTGTTCCTTGTCACCACGCCATGCTCGTCTTGCTTGTTGCGGAAAACCCCATTTGGTTCCTATCACATTTTGCTTGGGCCTTTCCACCAAGGACCAGACTTCATTCCTGGTGAAGTTGTTCAGCTCTTCTTGCATAGCCATCACCCAGTCCGGATCGTCAAGTGCTTCTTCCACCCTAAGAGGTTCCAAAGAGGAGACAAACAAGTAATGTTCACAAAATTTGCTAAACGAGAACGTGTCGTTACCCCACGCCGTATGCTCCCCAATATGTTGTCAACGGGATGATCCCGTTGAACTGTATGATGAACTCTTGGGTGTGGCACAGGTGATCTTCGTTGGATGGGTCCATCTTCATCATCTTCATCATATGCATTGATGTCCCCATCTTCTTGTCGGACTTCATGTTGAGTTCGTGTTTGATCATCAACTTGGTGTATCACTTGAACATCATCCACACTACCACCATTCGGAGTTGCGGAAGCTTCATCATGCGCATTTGGATGCACATGATGGATATGAGAATCTTGTGGAGTGTGTGATGGTTCATCTTCATCATCTTGTACTTCAACGGGCTTACATCACCGTTTGCAAGCTTCTTGATAGCTTCGGATGGAGGCTCGTCATTACCTACAAGCTCATCATTGACTTGCTCCTTTTGAGAGCCGTCGGATTCATCAAAAGTCACGTCTACCGTTAACTCAATAGTGCCGGTGGCATTATTGAATACACGGTAGCCATGTTCGTTAGTACCATAACCAAGTAGAAAGCCTTCGTGTACCTTAGGTGCAAACTTTGAACTTTTGGCCCTTTTGTTAAGTATGAAACACTTGCAGCCAAAAACTCGAAAGTAATGCACCTTTGGTTTGTTACCGTTAGAAGCTCATATGGCGTCTTCCCTTTAGCTTGTGAAGGTAGAGGCGGTTGATTGCATGACACGCCGTGTTCATTGCCTCCGCCCAAAATCCATGGGAAGTCTTGTACTCATCCAACATAGATCTTGCAGCTTCAACAAGAGTTCTATTCTTCCTTTCCACAACCCCATTTTGTTGTGGGTATATGGAACGGAGAACTCATGCTTGATCCCTTCTTCATCAAGATACTCTTCTATGTTGGTGTTCCTAAACTCGGTCCCGTTGTCGCTTCTCACTTTCTTGATTTTGATGTCGAACTCATTTTGTGCTCTTCTAGCAAACTTCTTGAAGATACCTTGCGTTTCGCTTTTGTCTGCTAAAAGAACACCCAAGTGAAACGAGAATAGTCATCAACAATAACAAAACCGTATTTGTTACCGCGATGCTTTGATAAGCAACGGGTCCGATGAGATCCATATGCAATAGCTCCAATGGTCTTGAGGTCGACACAAGTTCTTGATTGGATGTTTTGCTCCTACTTGCTTTCCGGCTTGGCACGCACTGCAAATCCTATCTTTCTCAAAAGAAACATTGGTTAGTCCAAGGATGTGCCCTTCTCTTTGAAGTTGGGCCAAATTCCTCATCCCAACATGAGCTAGTCGGCGATGCCAAAGCCAACCCATGCTAGATTTTGCCATTAGACATGTTGTAGGCTCTACCTTACTAGTTGAGAAGTCAACTAAGTAAAGTTTTCCCTTCAACACGCCTTTAAATGCAATAGAGGAATCCCTTCTTCTAGAGACGGTCACACCCTTATCCGTAAAGAGACAATCGTAACCCATTTCACAAAGTTGAGAAACGGATAACAATTGTAACTCAACGAATGCACAAGTAATACATTAGATATGGAATTGTCAGTTGAGATAGCAATTTTACCCAAACCAAGCACTTCTCCTTTACCATTGTCACCAAACACAATGTTGTTGCATGAGTCGTTGCTTGGTTGAAATGAGGAGAACATATCTTTGCCCCGGTCATATGATTGGTGCATCCACTATCCAACACCCAACTTGATCCACCGGAGGCATATTCCTACAAAACAAGTTTATGTTCTAGATTTAGGTACCCAAACGAGATTGGGTCCTTGGGGGTTAGTCACATAAGCTTTTGGTACCCAAACATTTCTCATAATTTCCCTCTTCTTGAGGGCACCAACATACTTGACAACTATTTTGCCATCATCACCCCAACAACACAAATAATCACATGTATAGCTTCTTGATATGGGCTTTTGTTGCTTGAGGGCCTCCACTTGCTTCTCCTTGTTGATCTTACCATTAGCAAGTGGAGCCTTTGGATTGGCAACCTTGTTGGCCTTGTTCATTAGGTCAAAGAGAGGAACCCCTTTGTTAAAGTTAACAAAAGGTACCCCATTGACCATCTTTCTACCGTTGGCCTTACCACCATACCTATTGTACCCAATTCCATCCTTGATGGATGGGTGCCTTGCGGTCTTGAGGATATCTTTTGGTTGTTGCACCTTACACTTGCAACCATTCCTCAAGATCATGTTCAACCTATGAATTTCTTTGTCTTTCTTTTCTAGCTCAACAGGTTGTTGCACAAGCATTTATATCATGTTTATAGCATCTTTTGCAACCATTACTAGTTGAGGCATTAGCCATCGGAATCCTTAGAAGAGGTTGAAGAGGTGCTATTCCAAAGAATGTTGTAGCTTAGTTTCAAGAGTTTGATATTTATTTTGAGAGCTTGTGAGGCTCTCTTGAACCATGCTAACCTCATTCTTTAGGCTTGCAATTGAGTCATTGCTCATGAACACTCCTAGCCATTGCTCACTTCTTGTTGGAGTCATTGTTTAAGGATAGTTCCACGTCAATTTCTCAACCTTCAACTTCTCCTCGGCAAGAGGCTTCCAATGCAGCACGGTTCTTTTCTCTCTCTTGAGAGATCAAGTCCCTTGCATTGCAAGACTCTCATTCCGACTCTCTAATTTAGTGAGCAATTTTATGATTTTAGCTCCACCTTTCTTTCCAAACTTTCTAATTAAACTAAGCTCAAATTCATCCATATCATCATCACTACATTCATCACTAGAACAAGTAGGAGAGTGAGGTGATACCTTCTCATTCTTAGCCATGAAGCAAGAATGAGTGAAGTCATCCTCGTCGTCGGAGAGGTTCTCGAACAAGCGTGACGAAGTTGTCGATGTAGCCATGTTGGAGAAGAGACTTGGAGAAGAGGTCTTGTGTATGGCGATGTTGGCCGCTCCCTTCTCCTTCTCCTTGCTCTTGCTCTTCTCTTCATCACTTGAGTCATCTTCCGAGAACCACTCCTCACCAAGATGAGCTTCACCACCTCTTCTTCTTCTATGCTTCTTGTCATCACTCTTGCTATACTTGTTCTTGTTCTTCTTTTGTGGACAATCGGCAATGAAATGATCATCCGCTCCACATTCATAGCAATTTCTCTTCTTTGACTTCTTGAAGTAACCACCTTTGCCCTTCTTGTGCATCTTCTTTCTCATGAATCTTCTAAAGTTCTTCACAATAAGGGCCAACTCATCATCGGAGTCTTCACTTCCTTCGCTTGAAGAGTCATCTCGGGCCTTGCTTCCTTCTTCTTGATTAGCCTTGAGTGCTACCACCTTTTTGTGGCTTGCCTCTTGTTCTTCTATATCTTCATCATCCAAGACTTCATGATGCTTTATCTTGGCAAGCATCTCATGAGGTCCCATGCTCTCATAGTTAGGTCTCTCCATGATGATGATGCAAGGTTCTTGTTTCTTTTCTATATGCTCTTAATAGCTTTCTTCCAGCTGAGTAGTCATCCCACTTTGTGTCTCCGAGTGCTCTAATCTGATTTACCAACGTCATGAATCTGTCAAACATTTGTTGAGTGGTCTCATTTTTCTTGATTGCAAAGTTCTCAATCTTTCCATGAAGAAGCTCTATGTTGCACTTCCTCACACTCGCATCACCCTCATATGATATCCTGAGTGTATCCCAAATCTTCTTGGCATTCTCCATTCCATGTACCTTGTTGCTTTCTTCAGGCTTTAGGCATGATAGAATCAATGATGCGGCTTGAACATTTTGTTGAAACTCAAACACATCATTGTCGGTGAACTCTTGACCTTCAACATGACTTGGTCCATTTTCAACAATCTCCCAAACTCTTGCAGCAAGAAGGTGTAGCTTCATCTTGTGTGCCCAATCATTGTAGTTGATTCCATCAAAGGCAGGTGGCTTGCCTAGATTGACGCTAGGCAATTGTATGACCTTGCCCATATGGCTATAGTCATATGGCACTCTAGTGAACTCGGTGTCTTTCTTGCCTTTCTCTTCATCTTCCTTCTTGTCATCCTTGGGCGGCTGATTTCCACTGCTTCCGGATGCTTCGGCTTTGCTTTCCAAAGCTCGCCTCAAACTCTCCATCTCATCTTTCATTCTCTTCATCTCATCTTCATGCTTCTTTGCTTGATCTTGAATTATCTGAGCAGTAACCTTCTTGACAATCTCATCAAGCTGTTCTTGACTTATGGTAGACATGATTCTCCCTTACGCGGTGAAGCGCTAACACAAGGGTTAGGCTCCGATACCAATTGAAAGGACCGAATCAGCCTAGAGGGGGGTGAATAGGTGATTTTTGACTATCTCTGAAACTTCACAAACTATAAGATGTAGTTAGATAGCAACCGGAGAGGCCGGTTTGTTTGGGTAGGTACTACCGGGTGTGAAACACCGGTACTACCAACACAAACAAACGGCACAACCGGGATCCTAAAAGAAACTACAAATCCGATGAAAGTAAGATATGAAGATAAAACAAGTTTCTAGCCAACTTTCCGAAGAATAATTTATGGTAAACTACTCTCACGAAACCTTGGTTGCTCCCCTTGATGTAGATCGAGCCTTCCCAACCTAAGAACAAGATAGGGATAGGAAGAACACGAAGAACACAATAACAAGAGAAGTAGAGAAAATAGGACAACAACAACAAGCACACGGGACACAAGATTTATCCCGAGGTTCGGCCAATCCACTAAGGAGTGCCTACTTCCTCGTTGTTGAGGTGACCACAAAGGTCGGAGTCTATTTCACCTCCTCGCCTCACTCAAGCAACCACAAAGGCTACGAGAGTATCTCTACTAGAATTCTCAGGGTAATACAAACGCTTCGGGGAGCCCTCACAAGTAAATCAATACGGGCTACCACGAAGAACACCTAACCGGCTAGAGCTCAAAGAGCTCAAGAGTAAAAGACACAAAACAAGCCGGCAAGATGGAAACCAAGTGCTCAAGTCGAAGATTGATGCTTCCCACTCTCGAATCTCACTTCCCTAGCTCAAATCTTGCAAGGGAATGAATCTAGGAGCAAAGGGGGAGAGAGAGATGGGTGAGTCAATGCTTGGAGAGAGTTTGTCTAGAGTTAGGTCAGCAATAAGTGTATGGTCTCAGTCCGTAACCGTGAAAAGTGAAAGAGGGGAGAGCATTTATACTCCCCTCAGACCCGAGGCTGGTCGGTACCACCGACCAGACATGGTCGGTACCACCGACCATGACACAACGGTCGCATACACACAGATCTGGTCAAATGACAAGCACCGGGCCAAGGGTCGGAACCACCGAGGCCGGTGGTAACGAGGTAATGGCGTACCACCGCCAGGCCAAAACAAGCTCGAACAGAGAGCAACTCAGTTAGGGACTCGGTCCCTCGGAAACTACCGCCCGAGGGTCGGTTCCTCCGAGGTCGGTGGTACCGAGTAATGGCGGTACCACCGCCAAGTCAAAAGCTAGGCAGTCCAGAGAGCCCTGAAAAACTTTCAACACCGACCTCCGTCGGTACCTCCCGATCCGGTGGTACCGAGGTGATGGCGGTACCACCGCCAAGTCAAAAGCTAGTCAGTCCAGAGAGCCCTGAAAAACTTACCGAGGTGATGGCGGTACCACCGCCAGGCATTTTTCAAATCTACACAGGGAGCTCTGCAAACTTGGTTACCACCGGCCTTGCGTCGGTAGCACCGCGGGCGGTATTACCGAAGTAATGGCGGTACTACCGCCAGGCCAAAAACAGCGCGAACAGAGAGCCTTGCAAAAAATGGAAACTACCGGCCAAGGGTCGGTAAGCACCGCGGGCGTACTACGAAGTAATGGCGGTACTACCGCCAGGTCAAAAACAACTCTACCAGAGAGGGTTGCAAACCAGGTTACTACCGACCTTGCGTCGGTACCACCGCGCGCGGTAGTACCGAGGTTATGGCGGTAGTACCGCCAGGTCATTTTTTGACCAACACAGAGAGGGTGTCTGAGCGCTGCGCAGAGAAGCTGTGGTCGGTACCACCGACCACCATGGTCGGTACCACCGACCAAAAGAAATTTACCCTCTACGTGTTCGTGATTGTGCGGTGTCTCTCAGCGAACTAAGGTTAGTCGATTTGAGCACTTTTCTCCACATCTAGCCAACTTACTTTGTGACCCTCTTCATAGTCCGGCTTACCTATAACTCAAGTTTAAAATTGAAATTTTAAACTACCACTTGAGCTAGGCATCTTTATGTCCAACATATCCTACGCGCTTTGTTCACGAGATTTCAACGTTTCAAATCTTTCAAAGGACTAACACCTGCATACATGCCTTTATAAACTGGTTAGTCCCTAATTTGATTGTCATTAATTAGCAAAACCCACATTGGGGGCGAATGCACTTTCAGTTCTCTTTGCTGCTCATAAGTGATGTAGTTGTTGAAGAATCAGCAAAAGATCCAAGAGTTGACTTCTCCAGGTCCGATATAGATGATAACATTGATGGCGTTCAAGAACGATCTTCCAAGAATGAGTGGTGGATCATATTCTTCTCCTCGACTGGGACAACATCTAGTGGTTTGTATTGATCAAAGTGGTGAGTAGGAGATCAATATTTGAAGTTGGGTTTCTCCTTCCTCCCTTTGATTGTGAAACACATCTAGACAACGGAATTATCTCTCCTAGGCTGGTTTGTGATGTAGATGGACTTCCAACAACATGTTCATGTGTTTGAGTTGTAGATCTTGCTATTGTTGTAGTCGTACCATCTTGTCTCCCAAGCTAGCTCTTGATTAGAAGAGAAAATAACTTCCACTTCTTGTCTTGATGTCTTGGGCAATGATGGTTACAGGCATAGGTTGTTTCATACGAGGTAAGTTGCATCCTGTTTGTCATCAGTGCCCAAGCAAGACTCAAAGCTAGGCTAGCACCATTTGTGACCTGAGAGTTAGTTTGTGTGTCTATGGTTTGGGTTTTGGACCTTCAATGTTCAAGCCAAACCATGGATGAACAAAATCTCTCTCCTGCATAATGTTAGTGGAAATATACCCGAAGGATTGCAAGAATTTAAAGCATGGGTTGTTGTCCATAACATATGTATTTTGCATCTATGCTAATAAAAGATGTTTTTAGGATTACTTTAGCATAAACTAGTATGTGTTGGCTGCACTTTAACATGATTCAAGGCAAAGTATAACTTGCAGTAGAAGACAAAATAAATAAACTTTGATACTTACAGTTCTTTCATCCATGATGAATGAGCTGAGTCTTCATTGTGCAAAGTTGTTTGAAGTTCATGTGTCTCTTCATCTCCAGTGTGAGTTCATCTCCGGACTTTCCCAAATTGATATTGAAAGTTTCCCTGCAGTGGTTAGTCCTAACAAAATATCCAATATCCGCTATAGCATACTATCGGCTCAAAAATCAACCTAGACACCACGTCTAATTTGATCTAGGAAGACATTTTAACTTAATTGCTTAAATTAAAAGCCTTTGAAAGCAAGATCACCACTCCTAAACTAGGACCATGCTTAATTTAAGAGATGTATGAAAGTACTCCAAACCTAAACATAAAATATAGCAAATGAGGGTAGCATGCAAGTATTATAGAGATTTATTCAGATGGTGATGAAAGAGCATAATGAGCATATCCTAAAGGTAGGGACAACCAACATAGCAACATGGAAAGAGATATTCTTTGAAGGTCTATTCCCCAAGCTTGGATTTTGCACGAATTAAGATTGGATGAATGTAATTCAATGTTGCATGATGATTGGTGGGACATACCTTGTGTTTGTTGTTCCTTCGTTCTTTTCTGCTCCAGACCTGGGAGGGTTAGTGACCAAAAATACTCGAAGGAATATTTTCATAATTATATTTCTATGCTCATTACAAGGACAGTGCAGCAGAAATGCAGGCATAGCTAATAACCAGGTGTTATGATGGGATGTAAGGATTCTACTGGTTATAGCTTGCGGCTCATGAGGTAGTGATAGATAAGAGTGGAATTCAAAAACAACATTCATAAGAATGAAAACAAAAATGATGAAAAGACTGGGACAAAAAAGGAAAAGATAAAAGTATGATTACAAGGTTAAACTTAAGACGTAAAATGATCTACCGTTCCCCGGCAACGGCGCCAGAAATGCTTGTTGGTATAAATTAATGCACACTCTACTTTATCCGCAAGCGCACAGATAAAATCTACCGATGTAGCACTTCACCGGAATAACCCAGTTTTAATATCGAACCCAAAGGAACGGATAGCGATGAGTCTCAAGTGTATAACCCCTGAGTAACTAACAAGGACGGAGAAGCTAAAAGTATAGAGGGGATCACTAAGGCTATCTAAATCCAACTTAAGAGTGATGTGTTATATATTCTTAATGGGGAAGTTGCCATAAAAGGTCACAACAGAGTATGATTCTTTTATGCAAATGTATAATCCTACCGAGCCTACACACGGGTAAGTGGACTATAGAAGAATCAACAAGGCTATAAGAGTCACCCTTGCGAACTACCACTACTACCGGCGTTATAGGAGGTAAATATGAGCTATCAAGTCTAAGCACTACGCTTATACTATCCAACTACTCCAACTCTAGAGCGACTAGAATTAAAGTACTCAAAAGAGAGTCATAAACCTTAAGAACAATAAGAACTATGGCTCAAATTTAAATATATGTTGATTACCGAAACAATCATTGAAGCAAGTCGATGAAGAACTTGAATCCACAGGTACAAGATGAAGAAGTTGATCCGACAGGCCGGAGCTTCCTCTTGATCTCTTCCTCTCTCTCCTCTCTCTTCTAGTTCTAGAATAAGACTAGGTTCTAATCCTACTAGAGGGGTATCTAGTCTTCTAGTTGAAAGCTAACTCTTGATTACAACTAGATGAACTAGATCTAATTCTAGATGAACTAGAAGAGATTCATCTAGAGGGACCTCTACTTCTACATTGGAACCCTAATTTCTGATGTGGAGATGAATAATGAAGAGGGAGATGCCTGGAGAGGGGGGTCTGGGGCTGCTTATATAGCCCTGAGTGATCAACCGCGGCCATTGGATCAAACCGACTTAAGGTACGGCTGAGATGCATCCTAGAGGTCGATGGAGGAAGCTTGCAGAAGACGGAAGCCAGCGGGCCCAGGGGGAGATCGACCGTGGGCCCAGGGGACCGGTCGGTCCCACCTGGAGGTGGACCGCGGTGCCCTTTCTCGTGGTGTCTCTATGTGTTCTCTGTAGTCTTCTAGAAGTATCCCGACGTGGCGGGTGCGTTATCTCCCGACGGTTTCCTTCTATGGGAAGCTATCGGTGCCGATTTCCTGGTTTAGTCCCTGCAGAATCATAACTCACCAAAACTCGTGGAATATTGTCAGTTGAAACCCTAAACCTTTGTTGGTGATTAAATTCATGCCCTTTTCATATTTATTTATCCTTTAATTTTGATAGATAACCAGCATCAACAACACACTTATTAAGTTTCGATGCAAAGAAGGAACATAGAGTACATCATGAAGCCTAAGTACAAAACCATTTACTAATTCTAATGATACGTCTCCAATGGCTTGGATGTCGGCTTGTACTCCATTAGCCACCTTAATGGTTCTTTCTCTTCTTTGCAGGGTCTTCCTCGTAGCGAATCCCTGAAAAGAATTAGCAACATGAGTAGTTGCACCTGAATCAACCCACCAAGTGGATTTGTCATAACTTAGAAACAAGGATTCATCTACAAATGTAATAATATCCTCACCATTCTTACTCAGGAACTTCAGGAACCCAGGGCAATCTTTCATCCAATGCCCCCTTTCCTTGCAGTACATGCACTGATCTTTGTCTACAGGGATCTTCTCTCCCTTCTGGGACTGAGGCTGAGTTGGGAACTGTGGCTGAGTTTGGAACTGAGGGTGAGATTGGAACTGAGGGGCCTTTCCCTTGGCATTAGCATTGGAGGATGAGCTGCCATCCCACTTTGGTTTCCCTTATGGTTTAGCATTCTTATTGAAAAACTTTCTCTTATTATCCTTCACATAGAGAGCAGAGTCCCATGTGAAGCCTTAATGCGCTCTTGTAAGTGCATCTAGTCCTTAGTGGGTTTTGATGAATTGAGTGACAACATAATTAAAGGTCTAACAAGTTTGCTAAGTGTATCAAAGGTTCAACAAGAAAAACAAACTTGATGGTATTCCACATAGTGCTGAAATGAAGGCCAAAATTATGTATTGTTGTATTGAAAGATCATGGAAACAATCTTGTTCAAGCAAAAGACAACAATGCAAATAGAGTTGATGATATGGCTTCTATGTTGTGGGATATCATGGCATCATGAGAAAGCAAGCATATTTGACAAATGACAAGTGAGACATAGATTGATGATTTTGGTATGGTCTCAACAATGGGTTGCTTTTCATGAGCAAGAAGTGTTTGATAGTGAACTAGCTTTGATCAAGGTTGAAGAATGAATCAAGAATGCATAAGTGAGTAAATGTCAAGCAAAGGTCAAATGACAAGGACTTAACTCATATTGGATATATGTCATCTCTACATTGTTTGCTTGTATGGATAAATATTTGGAGATTCACTTTGCATTGATTTGATCAAGCTAGAAGTATGAAGATGGAGATTGAAGTGAGTGTTGAGTGTCAAGCCAAAATGGAAAGGATATAAGGAATCGTGAATTGACTTGACCATATTAATGATGATCCATATATGTCTCTATGTGAGTCAAACTAAAGCTTGATTGATCTCAACATTCATATCTATAAGATGTTCAAGCAAGGATCACAATATTGAAGAAATGGTTTTCAATGGATATTTAATATGATGTGACTTGAGTGTGGCTTGATAGAGTGAAGATAGCAAGGAAAGGGCTTCGAGGTACTAAGCGAAAGTGAAGGTCAAGGAGACCGAGGTACTATGGCTAAGGTGAAGAAGAGAGTACTTGCATTAAGTCGAAGTACTAATCAAGCTATGAGGAGTCATATTGTGTTAAGGATCAAATCATTAGTGATAGTGACTTGAAGCCATGAAGTTGAACTCACATATGGTGAAATGGTTCAAGTCACATGCTCAAGGGATGTTTGCTCAAAGAGATGAGACAGTTGCAATTAGTTGCAGCCCCTATGAAGTGACATTGAGAAGAAATGGCATATGAAGATATTGAAGACTCAAGTGGTTAATTGTTTATATTCTCTTATTCTTGAGTATAGGTATGCCGTACTATTAAGAGGGATTCTAGCACCCACAGTCAAACTGTGTTACCAATGCTCATTCTTTGCCAGAAAGATATACTTCCAGCCACCTTTCTAACCCCACAGGTTTCACCTTGATTTGACTCAATTGGGGTGGTCGGCAGTGCCGACCATTATGGTCGGCAGTGCCGATCATAATCAGACCGTTCGAACACAGACTATATATACCTTTCCAGAAAGCCCAAAACGGCCCAGTTACACCAGTGCTTCTTCCAGCTCGGGATCTGACCGTTTGAAGAGCTCCCCTCTCTCTCTCACTCCTCCATTGTTGCTCCCAAAGCTTTCAAGTGGATCTCCCATTCCAACCACTAAAACTTGAAAGAGAGGGCAGCAAAACTCGATTAGAGAGCAGATCCATTGATTCCCAAAGTCTCAAGAGCATTGGTTCACGTTTGGCCGGAGGTTCTAGTGTTTATTACTCTTGGAGCTTGCTCCTAGCCGGCTAGGCGTTGCCCTTGAGCTTGCCAATGTTTGTGGCAGCCTTGGGAGGTTTGTAACCACCTTCTTGCAGCTAAGAAATCACCCCTCACCTCAAGAGTTCACTCTCTTGACTTGAGAACGAGGAAAGGGCAAACCTAAGTGGTGAGCTTGAGCCTTTGTGGCATACCTCAACAAGGTGGACTTAGGCAAGCCTTTGTGGCGAGCTGAACCACGGGATAAATCATTGTGTCACCTTGTGCTTTGGTTTACTTCTCGTTCTTGAAGTGGTTTCTAGGGTTAGGGTTCGATCTAGTGCTTTATACTTGTGCTTTCGATTTCTGACATATCTGTGAACTGTTTAACCCTGCAGGAAGCTTATCCTCTGTCTGTGTAACATTTCTTCTCATACTCACGAAACTCAGAATTACACTTTCCCTGGTCGGTGGTGCCGACCATTTGATCGGCAGTGTCGACCGACTTTTTGATCGAGTTAAGTTTTGAGTTTTAACAGGCCTATTCACCCCCCCCCCCCTCTAGGCCTCCTAGGCGACATCAAGGTCGTTTCAGCTCTTCCTCTTGCACACACATACTAATGAGCTTGTCCATGTTCCAGTCATCAGGCAACATGTCGTAATTGACACAAAATGTGTCAAACTCACTTGGCAGTGAGGCAAAAATCATGTGAATGACAAATGGATCATGTAACTTAATTTTCATGGACTCAAGCTTAGTTGCTATGGTGCTCATTCTAAGTATGTGTTCTCTAACGCCACCACCATTGTATTTCTTATTGCATAGCTCTTTGATAAGAGCACTTGCCTGAGACTTAGTAGTTCCATGGAACTGATTTTTAACATGTTCTAAATACTCAGTAATGGTGGGTGTCTCAGGGATAGACCCTCTGATAGGCTCTGAAATCGTAGCCTTAGCTAAAGTGAGACATTTTGTTATTGGAATTGTCCCAATGCCTTTTCTCTAAGTCATAGGATATTCTCTTATCAGCATGATCCCTTTTGCGTGTCGCAAAAGCGGCATCTTCCTCATTTTCCTCTCTCACTTGCTCCTCTGGAGCAACGGGACACGGCGAAGAGAGAGCAAGGTCATTGTTCGTCATGACTAAAGCTAACTCAAGCTGCTCACGCCACTTCTTATAGGTGTTCCCGGTCAGAGGAGGAATCTGAGCGATCCAGTTGATCCCTCAAAACCATCGACAGAATAGTGAGATACTTTAACACAAATAATATCTTATCCATAAAATTGCATGTTTTAAAACAACATTGGTCAGTATTAAAAATACAATTCCTTCTGCATTATTTATACATCACCATTGGGCAGAAAATAGAAATAATGCATAAAGCTGATAGAAACTAAAATATGTATAATATTGATATAATCCACGTTGGTCAGAACTAACCAGATTACAAATTTCTGAATATCTAAATTTAATAATTGTTCTAAACATTAAATTCTCCCCCCGTTTTTTTTTGGTTCGAATTTTAATTAAAGAACACAAAATAAACTTTGCAGCGGAAAACGTGACTAAATAAACTTATACTAATTTTCTGATATTCTCTGAAAATGTATTCCGTTGGGTCAAAAATTACAGAGATTTAAACTTAAAATTTGTCTGAAATCGAAAAAACACTTCTCAGCATTAATGGGCCCATAATTGAGCAAAACGGCTCGCGGCCTGCTTCGCCAGCGCGGACGCGCGCGCGGGCTGGGCCCGCGCGGCCTGCTTCGCCAGCGCGGACGCACCCCCCCCCCCCCCCCCCCCCCCCCCCCCCCCCCCCGCCTGGGCCGGCGCGGCCCGCTTCGCCAGCGCAAATCTGAGCCACTGAAAAGGATCCGACGACCAGAGGAAAAAATGGAGGAATAAAACCCCAACTCCACCGGCGTAGAAACCCTAACTGAGTTCATTCTCTTCCTCTCCTCGCCTTCTCTACTCAGCGCAGAAAACGGCGGCGCCGCCGCAAACAACGACGACGCAGGGGAAAGCTGGTGCCGCCGCGCGCAGCCTCTCGCCGGTGCACGCGCTCCCCTCTGGGTAGAGCGTGTTGCTGTCGAGTGTTTACGTTTCGGCACCCCGACGACCTTCTTCTATGCCACTTCTGCACTGAGCAGGAGCGCCTCTGCTGGTGCCGCACGACGGCGGTGGAACACGAAGGCTCCCGGCGGGCCCTCCGCCGGTGCGCACAACCAGGTAGAGAAAAATTTCTGATTCTTAGGGTTAGGATTTGAGCGAAAACCGATTCATTCCTCTTCTTCTAATTTCTTAGTTGTGATTCTCTTCTCTGGCCCGGGATGATACTCAGAGTATGTCGCTCGGCGGCCAAAACAATGACTTCGGGTTTCTTAGTTTTTTGCTAAAACGGATTTGGGTTTCTGATTCTGAAAATCCCGATCTATCTTATTGACTCAGTGCTCTGATACCATTGATGGATCCGATAGGATCTCTAAAGGGGAATAGACTTGGGATTTACTTGAACAGAATAGGAACATGTGCTTAGGATGCATAACAGTAAGATAAAAGACATTAGAGTTAGGGCTTCAACACCATCTCCGCCCTTGGAGCTCGATCCAGTGTCCGCCATGGTCCCTCTGGTCCTTCTTCCGAGTCGGGATGAAGAGGAAGAAGCCGGCCTGGGGAAGAGCTCGTCGTAGTAGAGGAGTGGCGCAG
>VDCT01000509.1:0-34179 GCA_009763385.1 Coix lacryma-jobi var. lacryma-jobi
TGAGTTACCCTCACTTGTGGGTGAGTTCTTGCGGCGCTCGAGTGTCGAGCTAGGTGTGGTGCCTATTAGCCGCCGAACTACCAAAGTGTGTGGTCGACACAACGGGGACTAGCTTGGTGGCAACCAAGTGAACCTCGGGGAAAAATCACCGTGTCAACATTGTCTACTCTTCTCGGTGGTTTGCAATCTCCTTACACAAGCTTGTATTTACTTTCATACATATTGTGCTTGTGTAGCTATCTTGCTTGTGTAGCATAGAGTTGATCCCATGAGTGACTAATTGACTTGTAGTCTTGCTAGTCACATTGCTTAGTTTGTGTAGCTAAGTTGAGCTCTCTAATTTGGCTTGTGTAGCCTTGTTATTGAGCATTGCTAGTGAGCTTAGGCTTCGCGCTTTTGCTTAGTGGCATGTGTAGGAGCTCCCCGGTTGTTTGAGTACTAGTTGCTTAGGTTTGTGTAACCTTGCAAGCTAGAATTGTTTAGGTGAGCTCTAGCTAGCCCGACACCTTATTTGCATTGTTTAGGATCTTTTGTAAGGTGTCATAGAGTATAGGTAGAGGGGTGTAGTCTTGGCTAGACCGATAGTTTTTAATTCCGCATTTGTTTCGGTTAGCCATTCTACTGCGATTAAGTTTAAGTTTTTAAAAAGGACTATTCACCCCCCCTCTAGTCCGCCATCTCGACCCTTCAACGAGCCGAATGTATTACATTCCAACACTTTAGACTATGAACTTGTCTCTTGTGATCTATTATGATCTATTCTTTCTGTCCGTTGTGCCCAGCCAGGCCAAAATTAAACAGGATCTCTAACTGGGAGTTGGAGGTAGTTAGTATTGGACCTAGTTGTGTGATTGAAATCAAACGTTGGACCGTTTCGGTTAGGCTATGCAGCTACAGAAAATCGAACACAGACATGTGTCTGATCTGAAACAAGCTGTGGCTGACCAAAGCCTGGTTGATGGGCTCGGCCACCCAGCGTCCTATATCAAACAGGCCCTTAGAGACGTATGACAAATTGGTTAGTCTCACTTCTAGTAAATCACAATGCATGTCCTAAGTCTCACCTCTACTATGCCAGAGCATAATCTAAGGGGGTGTTTAAGGATGGCAACAGATCGGTTTCGGGTCGGATATCCGTGGGTCTCGGGTCTAGCAGGTTCGGGTTTGGGGACGGTTTTTCACCCACGGTTTTCCAGTTCGGTTTCGGATTTGGTTTTTCACCCGTGGATACTCAATGGATATCAGTTTGGAATAAAAACTCATATCGTATAATATACTAATAATAAATTATTTACTTAGTTTATTAAATTTATTCTAAGTTGACTTATAAAATTATTTATTATTTATTATCTCTTGATTATAAATGTGAATATGTACATTATGTTTACAGAAAGTACTTATTACTCTTAATATAGTGCAACACAAAACGAGTTTCAGATATCCAATCGGGTTTCGGGTATCCACGGGTTTGGTTATGGTGATGGATTTTCACCCGAATCGATTTTTGGAGCGGGTTTGGGTTTCGGGTTTGGGTGCACGGAGACTCCACCCGATCCGAATCTGACCCGTTGCCATCCTTGGAGATGTTTGGTTTCTTCAACTAAAGTTTAATCCATGTCACATTGGATATTGTGATCCTAATTTAGCTTATTAAAAATAGACTAGTTACAAAATTAATTTGTCAATCGGAGGATTATTCATGAGACAAATCTATTAAGCCTAATTAGTCCATGATTTGACAATGTGGTGCTACATTAAATATTTATTAATGATGAATTAATTTGTCTTAATAGATTTGTCTCATTAAATATTGTATGATGGTGTAATTAATTTTATAATTAGTTTATTTTTAATAGACTATATTAGTGTCGCAATATCCGATGTAACACGGACTAAATTAAACACCTCCTAAGGACGTGTTCGTTTTCAGGACAAAAAATTTTACCCCGTCACATCGAATATTACGATCCTAATTTAGTCTATTAAAAATATGCTAATTAAAAAACTAATTTATCAGCCAGAGGCAAATTCGCAAAACGAATCTATTAAACCTAATTAGTCCATGTTTTGAATAATTTGATGCTACAGTAAATATTTACTAATGATAGATTAACTTGGCTTAATAGATTCATCTTGTTAATTCTCATATGTCGGTGTAATTAGTTTTAGAATTAGTCTATTTTTAATAGACTAAACTAGTGTCGCACCATTCGATGTGACAGACAAATTTTTTCTCAAAGGAAACGAACACGCACTTAGTTGTAAGTCATGGATGGTTTTACTAATAAAAGTTACAGTACATGATGAATTATAGAGATAATACTTACTTATGATCTAAACTAACAATCGTTGCCATATGAGTTAGATAAAATAGTGTGTTTTACTACATTACGTAGTATTAGAATAGATGATAGGATACAATTCTTTTTTATTCTAGATTACAAGTCATTTTGATTTTTATATATTTATTTTGCTATATGCTAGATAGTAGCAAAACAGATACAAACGACCTGTTTGATGCAGCTGTTTTTTTTGTCAAATACCTTTTTCTAAAACTGCTTCACCCATGAAGCTGTTTTATCCTCCCTCTCACAAAACCATAAGCTGAAATGAAGCTGAAAAAAGTAGCTTTTCACAGCTTATACCTCTATTTCTCTCTCTCAACCATGCATTAAATTGTTGGTGAAACTGTTTTGCCAAACAGTTTTCCTAAAACAGCTCAACTTTATCTAAAAAGTTGCTCATGAAGCTATTTTCTAAAAAAAAACAGCTTCACTAGTGAAGCTGAGCTGTAACAAACAGACCCAAAAAATGATTTATAATATAAGGCCCTGTTTGGTACGGCTTAGCTTCACTGGTGAAGTTGTTTTTTTTAAGAAAATAGCTTTATGAGCAACTTTCTAGGTAAAGTCGAGCTGTTTTTGAAAAAGTGTTTGGTAAAATAGCTTCACCAATGACTTTATACATGGTTGAGAGAGAAATAAGGATGTAAGCTATGAAAAGTTACTTTTTCAACTCCATCTTACTTCATGTTTTTGTGAGAGCAGAAATAAAAATAAAAATGTGTTTGATAAAAAGAACAGGTCACAATAACTCAGGAAACTGTTGTGAGCTGTACCAAACTGACTCTAATAACATAACGGAGGAAATATATATTATTAAGCACGAACATATATTTACTAATTTGGTGTAAACTCATCCTAGTCGAAAACAACCTGATTCGTCTACTCGTGGGCTCGTGGCTGGTGGGCTTGAGCCTAAAATTTGGAGGCGGTGTCGGGTTAGGACTTCCGAGCGACAAAAGAACTTTTGGGTTATTTAAAACCCGGCCCAAATATTTGATCGTTTATTCTTATTATTATAATTAACGACCTGTTTTGGAAGCCTGAGGCCTAACCGCTAACCGGCTAACCGCCTGAGCCCCGCGGACTGCCTCAACCCCTGCCTTCTGCCTTCTCCTCGCGTGCTCTCTCTCTCGTGGCGACGACACTGCGGCCGCCGCCGCCCTTCGCCAGCTGCCCAGGATTTCTTCCCCCTTCGCCAGCGACGAGCACACCAGGTATGCCCACCCCGTCTCTTATCTTCCTTCTGTGCGAAACCGAGCACCCAAACCCTAACTTAAGCTGTTTGGTTATTTGTATTCGAATCTGATCTAGTTACATACATGTGCACACCCATTGTACTTTACTGGGCCCGCCCCTGCTGAAGACAACCTTGGAAAAATTATAAAGTTTTGACTTCGAGTTGAGTTGATGCTTTGCACTGTACAACTAGCGCATGATGGCTTAAACTTTCTATGATTGAGTCTTCGTTCCAGGATTAGAAAACAAATTCAGTTTTTTTTTGAACGAGCAACAAAATCAGGGTTGTGATACCTAGTTTTCTATCATTCCTAAATAGGATGCACAAAAGCATAGATTTTGGTCATTGAAATATATTCATTTAGTTGTCCTTTTTTTTTAAGGATGAAACTGGATGCTTTTCCTTTTCGGTTGATAGGCGATAATTTCTTCATCAGAACTGTTGCAATGTATATGAATATGATGAATCATTTAAAGAAAAAACTTTATCAACCAGGTGATCAGCAGTGACATGGCAAGGAAGCCTTCAGCTTGTCTCGGGTTCTGTTTCCATATATGATGTCCTTCTTTCTGAAGGGCACAAAAGTCAAAAGATTATTCAAGTGGCCATTGACAAGAGAATCAACACTTTCAACACATCTACTTGCTGCAATTCCGCCTGAAGTAGAGTTATCAGACTACCGCAGACTACCAAGCTCTTATTGTGAGAGCCCAACAGGACTTCTCCATGGGGAGGACTTCAAGGCTGAGCTGATTCCTGATTTGGATATTTTCTTTGAGAGGCTATATGAATATTTCTGTGCAAAGGGTTTAAGATGCATTATCACCAAGTGGATAATTGAGATCCTTAATGTTACATTTATGGTATGCGCTATTGGTTTCTTCTTCTTGTTTGTTGACTGGGATGCCCTTGGCCATTTGAAATGTGGAGTGGAAGCACTTGAGGTAGGGGATAAACCATGTGACCTAATAAATGTCATCAAGAATGACCCATTATTTCCGTTCACATATCTGAAGATTATCACTATTGGATCAATGGTTATATTGACGACATATGGAATTATTAATTTTATCAAGTTCTTTGTAAAATTGAGAAGCACACTCAATGTTCGTGACTTTTACTACAACAGGTAATATTTCCATTTCATGTGTTCCTCACATTGGTAAACATTTCTTTGAGAGAAAAATGATGTATCATTTTGTTTCTGTCACTTCATTTTGCAGTCTTAAGGTCACAGATCTGGAAATTCAAACTATATCATGGCCCAAAGTAGTTGAGAAGGTTGTCCTCCTCCAGAAGTCACAACAACTTTGCGTTGTTAAGGATCTTTCAGAGCATGATATTATCATGAGATTAATGCAGAAACAGAACTACTTAATTGGGATGGTTAATAAAGGCATTATTGCATTTCCAATTGCCTGTTGGCTGCCTGGAGTAGGTCCAACTGTCAGTTCGCGTTTCCATGGAAAGAAAAGCTATCTGATGCTTCCAAAGACACTAGAATGGGCATTAAATTGGTGCATCTTTCATAGCATGTTTGATAGGTAAGGAAGTTTGTTCCTTTTTCTGGTTCCTTATATCTACAACTATTAGACTACTCTTCTAGCTTTATTTTTTTCAAACTTATTGGCTAACCAGTGCGAGTTAGGTTTTTTTTTAGAACAAGTATGAGTTATGACAGGAAAAGGAACTAATATGAAACGAAATGTGTATGTACATACAAGTGTCAAGTTGATGATACTTTGACTGGTAATGTCAAAAATAGAATGCTGTTAAAATAGTCTATTCTAAACCAGTACCAGTAGATTTTATTGATGGATACCTTTTACTTTGTTGAAAAATTGAGGTCTTTGTGCCACTTTAATACCATTTGTGATATGTGATAATAGAATGTCTGTGAAGCCTTGCATGTGCTGCTCTCAGTTATGTGCAGTGCAGGGCGAATAGGGTTTACGTGAAATTTTCAAGATGATCGATGAAGGAAACCATGAAAGCTCATTATTGTATATTCTAGTTGTTAACAATCTTTGAAACAACTATTGCTACCTTGATATTATATCTTCCATGATAAATCTGGTCTTTCTGATTTTGTTCTTATTTATGAAGTGTTGTTGTTTAAAATGTTCTCTTCCTGTGTAGTTCTTACTCATTGTTTGTTGATCCTATTCCTTTCAAATACCATCTTAGTATCTTACTCTTTTTAATGCAAATCTCATGCCATCCTCTTTTGCAGTAAATTTTGTGTCAGAAAAGACTTTCTAACAGGCCCATCTGCTTTGACAAAGCGACTTGTATTTATGGGCATTGCAATGCTTTTGCTGTCACCCTGCCTTGTCATCTTCCCATTGGTATACATGTTTCTGAGACATGCTGAAGAATTCTACAATAATCCCAGTACAGCATCATCTCGAAGATGGTCGAATTTGTCAAGGTGGATTTTGCGGGAGTACAACGAGGTAGAAATAGGTTTATTCTGCTGCACTCCATGAAAATGCCAAATGATTGTGTGGTCATTCTTTCCATTTTCCTAGTGTTTGGGGGAATTGGGGGACAGATCCCCAACAAAAGAACATAGATCATATGTAGTTGGTCTTGTTTCTTTTCCTTGTTGCCCTAAATGCTGTTACTTTTTAACTATTTCAGGTTGAGCATTTCTTCAGACATAGGATGAACAATTGCACTCTTCACTCGCTAAATTATTTAAAGCAGTTTCCAACTCCACTAATATCTATTATTGCAAAGTTTGTATCATTTGTATCTGGCGGCTTGGCTGGAATTCTTCTCATCCTTGGATTCCTGGGGGAATCTATTCTTGAGGGACATGTAAGCCCTCCACCGACTCCACCTCTCCACCACCCACCCACCCACACACACCATCCTTACTATCACACAATAGATAGCTTCCACCTTTAAAATCTCATGTATTTTATTGCTTATGAAGGTTTTCGGCCGAAATCTTTTCTGGTATACTGTTGTTTTCGGAACCATAGCAGCTGTTAGTCGTAAAGTTGTGGCAGATGAGCTTCAAGTGATTGACCCAGAAGGAGCGATGACCCTTGTTGTCCAACATACACATTACATGCCAAAAAGGTGGCGTGGTAAAGAGAGCAGTGAAGTTGTACGGAAAGAATTCGAAACTCTATTTCAGGTAATTTCCTTCACTCAGTTTTTTTCCCAGATCACACTTTTGGCAAAAATTTATCTTAATAGTTTTAGATCACACCTTTGACAAAACAATTATCTTAATTATTTTGAAGTTGGGTATTACTAATTCTTTAATCATGCAAATGCACTTGTGATAACAGAAAATGAGCTTACAGTAGAAAAGATGCATTAAACCAAAAAATTACATCCAATGTGAGGTTATCAAGTGGGTTCCTGCAGCCACACATCATTGGCACATTAATGTTCTTCCAACATAATGAGTTAATGGTACCAGCGGATGTCAAAATCGTACATGTGCATACTGAGAATAGTTTGTTTCAGTGGTACCAGTGTTTAGCCATTTAGATATCTGGTGCGATTTATGCTTAAAAAGGAGAACTGAGTAGTAGTTTGGTTGGTAGAGAACTTTATGTCTCTTAACAGAGGGGGAGTACGGAACCTACTTAAAGGGTTCATTGCTCCCTCTCTTAAGATGGCCGAGGTAATGTCTCTCCCCTTAGTTCATTTTTCTTCTTAGTTTATAAAAGAACTCAGTGAATCAATGCCTATGTGGAACCCATGCTGTGCATTTATAAGTAATGGGCTATTACTTATGTGGTCTCTCTGAGATCCAGCGTATAAGTTACAATTAAGTTTTTATAAGAAGAAGAATGCTGATTGTTGCAATTGCAGTATACCATAACGATGCTTTTGGAAGAGATGGTCTCAATTTTCATCACTCCTTGCTTGCTGATATTTGTGCTTCCAAAGGTAATGTTTTGACTTTTGAGCAACATCAACAGAAGTTTGTTTCTAGATTCTGCTGTATAATGGTTGAGTTTTCCCCATGTACAGCGTGTCAATGCTATTTTGTGCTTTATTTCGGAATTTACAATTTACGTGGATGGAGTGGGAGATGTTTGCAGGTTTGCCTTTGTATTGTGCTATTAAGTATTACAATATGCTAATTTTGCTACTTTGCAAGGTTTTTAACTTCATTTTATTTGTCTCAATAGCTTAAGCTTGTTTGACCTCCGAAGACATGGAAATAGAAACTACGGTTCACCACTTGATTCAGTAAAAGATACGAGGAGCTCCCAAGGGAAAATGGAGAAATCATTATTAAGGTACACATCTTTTTTAGTACCATATAAATGCTGTACTATTTTACCTGGTATTCCCTTCATTCCAAATTGTAAGACGTTTTGACTTTTCTAGATTCATGGTTTTTGCTATGCACTTAGATATACAAGTTTTGCTATGTCTAGATGCAGCAATGTATCTAGAAAAGCCAAAACGTCTCATAATTTGGAATGGAACGGAGAGAGTCGTTTGTTGTTTGGGTTATTCTCCCAGATATGACTTGTCAAAATACCAAGTGTGTGAATAAATTGAATTTGGTTGTACTATTTTCTCAAAGAAATGGAATGAAAGTTTGAAACACATGTAGGTGGAAGTGGAATTACACATCTCATTAAATTTGCCTGCCAGCACTGCTTAAACTTGTCCGGCAGTGCCATTTAGGTCCCTAATCTCACATGTGAGTCTCTAAAAACTTGTTTAGTGTGCCACTTGAGGTTGAAACCACTCTGCTCAGCTCAAATTGCATGTGGCATGCAAATATGACACCTGATGCCAGATAGTGGCTCGAAACATGAGCAAGTAGTAGTAACTGAGGATCTCTTGGGCTCCATGCTACATGCTAATTAGGGTAATTTGGACCAGAAGTGACACCGAGTAAGTTTAGGAACCTAGATGTCATTTTAACAGTACACGGACCTAGCTGATGGCACAACGAAGTTTAATGGCTGCCTGTGCATTTTACTCATTAATTAATAAAACAGGCTCAGTTTGTCTTGTGCATCCATATAAGTATTCTGGAACTGAGGATACTTAACATCCGCAGACCATTCTGGTTGATTTTATGAACAAAATCATAGTGTCATCTTTAATAAAAATTCAAGTGACCCTGGAACACTTCAGTGACCACCTAATATCATCCACAAGAGTTGTATGATTCCTTTATTACTGAGTTGTGATATGTTCTTAAGTATAATGATTAATTGTTTCCTTTGTGATTGAATCTAGTATACAAATAAAATTCCAATCCTCATAGTAATCTCATTAACAGTGCTATGGAAAACTGGCATATGAAATCATTTCAAAGGGAAGGAATGTTGCATAAATTACTTTCGATAGATGTTGCCTAAAGTGGTTATGCCCTTTTATGTTGACAGTTTCCAAGGCACATATACATCATGGCAACCAAATCCAGATGGCAAGCAGTTTTTGTGTAATCTCCAGAGATTCAAGGAAAAGCAAATTCGCAAATATACTTTTCAACAAACAACGGAAGATTCACAACTTTGGTCGAGTAGTAGAGGTCAAAGTGGCAACATTTTGCATCGGCTGCACCCAAGAGATGTTTTTCCAGGCATTGGGATTATTTATAACTTAAATCCATTAGGACTGCTTGACACAGATCAAAGAGCTTATCCATATATCCTGGACTGGTATTACACATGCCACTCTGAACATTCAGGCAGAGATTTGGACTCATATTCCCACCACAATGAAGCATCCCCTGAATCGGGGGAGGATATATGGCCACCACCTATGAGCAAGCCACTAACTGAGATTGAAGAAGAGCAACTCTGGGATTCTAATTTGTATGAAAGAGCTCGAAGCCACTTGGAGACATCAACAACGAGTGTGTTCTTTCAGCGTACCACTTTCAAGCGCCAGGACAGGGAACATAATTCTACAAGCTTCCCTTGGTGGGCCCAGGCCTCTGCACGCCAAACTGATCCACGTGACAGATTTTCTGAGCCTCCTTGTGACAGTTTTATTGAGCCTCCAAACTTTGCAAATCACTACACATCTGCGCATTCTTCCAGCCAGCACAGCGATTGGGTACTGAATTCTGCACACCTTACTGGTTCACAGGACAGTTTCCATGAACCGCCGAACTTTGGAAATCACTATCATTCCAGTTATCACAGCAGCAATGGGTCGGAGGAAAACAGAGAGCAAGATCAAACAGATAACAGAGCTAATGGTAGTTGGACAAGCCCACAGGCCATGTCCAAGACAAGGTTCATGGATGATGATCCCGACCTAGAGAACGGCCTGAGTTTTCATTTCGCTGATGTCCCTCCGAACAATGATGGAAATGAAGATGAAGATGATGTCCACAGGGTAGGCAGTATCTGTAGCTCTATGCCGGCCAGCCTTCATGTACGGATTGTACCTAGGAGCAGTGACCCAGTTTAGTTGAAACAAACACACACACCAAAAAACAAGTCAAGTCATAGTTGTCCAGGGACGCTATCCCCAAATCACATTAGAAACAAAGCACATATTTTAGTTTTGTATGAGCTGGCAAAGGTCGACATTCTTTTGTACACATGAACTGAACCTAATATAGTCAAACCCTCCCCTTTATGGAGGAGAGAGGTGACGATTCTTCTTTTTCCGTAGGAAATTGAAGTGTTTAAACCATTGCCGTAGACATGGTAGAACCCATTCGTCTATTTCACAAAAATGGTAGTCTGCTTGCATGATCTAAAATCAGTTCTGCAAGGGTTCTCAAATAAGTATAACTGTTGAGAGAGGAGCTTGGGATCAACTTGTTTATCATGGGGATAAATTAAAAATAATCATGTAACCTGATGTTTTCTTTATCATACTATTGCGTGGGGCTGGGAGAAGTAGAATTCACTTTATGGATTACTTATATTTTGTGTTTATTATAATAAGAATAAATAGCCACATGCTCCTTTCGTTCTTAAATAACTGTTGTTTTCGTTTCCCGAGAAATATCTTTGATTAAATATATATTAAAAAACATTAATATTCGTTGTATATAATTAATATTATTGGAAAGATCTTCGAATCTAGTTTTTTAATAAAATTATTTGGAGATATAAATGTTGCATGTATTTGCTACAAATTGAGTCAAACTTGTGGCGCAAACACCAACGATGACAATTAATTAGGGACAGAGGGAGTATTGAAAGGACCGAACGGACCTAAGATGCCGCCTAGAGGGGGTGGTGAATAGACGTTTCTGAAAAATTAACACCTTAAATGCGGAAGCGATTAGTGAAAAATTAACACCTTAAATGCGGAAGCGATTAGTAAGTGAGTTTCCAATTTCTTGGAAGCTCTCAATTGGAGTAAATCAACCCCACAAGAGAAAAACACACACTATATGAAAGATATACAAAGAATATAGAGTCAATTCCCTGCACCACAAATGATTAGAACAATATAGAATAAATCCTGTGCGGGAAGGTAATACCGGACACGTCCGGTAAACCTTAACTGTATGAGCCTTTAGGCAGTACCAGACACGTCCGGTAGCAATACCGGACACGTCCGGTATTTGCGATTTCGGCACAGAGCTCCAAATCGACTTCGGTTTCTTCTCAACTTTGTCACACCCTGCAGAGATACAATCTATGTATATGCTCAACACATAGAACCTACAGAGATAGCTCGAGCCACACAAATATCGAAAGCGGTAAAAGAGAGAAGACACGATATTTGTTTTACCGAAGTTCGGCACCCCCTCGGGTCCTACTCTCCGTTGAGCCGGCTGCGAGCTACCACAAAGGTGGGCTCTAGAGGACACCACAGGTCACTCTAGTCGCGGTCTATTTCACCCGCAATGCTCCTTCCACTAGTTGATCTCTTTTGAGGAGAGATCGAACCTTCACAAACTTTCCGAGGCACTCCACAAAGCTCTTGGGTGCTCAACGGCGACGCCTAGCCGTCTAGGATCGTAGAGTCCAAGAGTAACGAATGCGCACACAAGATCGACGATTTGCACAAGTGCTCAAATGGTGGCTTGCTCTCTAATTTTGAATCTCTCTTAACCCACAAAAGGATTTGGCAATTAGAGGTCAATCACTCACTAAGAGAGGGTTGGAAAGTGTTTTGGAATCTCTAGAATGGGGTGGGAAGTCAGTAGAATCAGCAGCCTTCAAATGAGAAGGCTTGGGGGTATTTATAGCCGCACCCACGAAACTAGCCGTTTTCTAGCCGTTGCCCGTTGGTCTGAAAACCTGAAGGTCGGAACTTCCGGTCTAGATCTCGGAACTTCCGACGTTCACTAGAAACACTGTTCATAGAGGTATAACGGCTACTTTTCAGTTAGTGTCGGAACTCGGGTCGGAACTTCCAACGCTGGGAGGACAGACTTGCTGAAAATCCCAGTGTCGGAACTTCTGACTTTAAGGTCGGAACTTCCGACGCTGGAAGTTGACAACAACCTCTCCAAGTGTTCGTGAAGTGATTCTGTGTCTCTCTTTTGATTTTATTTTATACTTGAGCACTTATGAAGAATCATCTACTATATGTTGCATCCCTCTTAATAGTACGGCTTTTCTAATCACTCAAGATGAATTGAAAAACAAGTTTTAAACCTCTTGAATTGATTTCCATTGAACCAAAGCCGCTTCTCTTCACTTTCTTTACCTAGAGGAATGCTTATCATGATAAAAAGTAAATATCCCTCGAGCATAGCCATCTTGAGCATGTGACTTGACTCCATACAAGTGATATGATGAAATCCCAAATGTGTCAAGTCACTTTAATCAATATTGTTGCTAGGAATGTTGATTCTCCACTTAATGTAATCTTCAAGCTTGATTGATCCTTTGACTAAATGCAAGTACTTTCTTCTTCACCCTAGCTAGGTTCTTCGGTCGCCAAGCCGTCACTTGCCCTTCACCCTTGCTTAGTACCTCAAAGACTCTTTCCTTGCTATCTTTACCAACTCCAGCCATTCAATCACACTTTGCTTTGAATCATTTGTTAGCACACATATGAACCATGATTATCCCACAATAGAGTAGCCTTTTTATCAATAACATTCTTATTGTTGTCTTGTGCTTGTGACATGAAAATCATACAACAATCCATCATTTTGGCTTTGCATTTCATTTCAAATACATTGTGAGATAAGCTTATTCCTGTGTCACACATAGCAAACATATTAGACCTTTAATCAATATTGTCATCAAGTCATCCAAAATCATATTTAAGTGCAACATGCACTTTCAAGTATGTCGCCAAACAGTGGGTGGCCGTTAAAATTGCCAAGTAGATGAGATCTATGCATCTGACATGCAAAACGCTGCAAGCATTTGCTGTTTGCGCTTAGGTTTCTTATTCTTATTATATAATAAAATATGGCAATTGTCAATAGAACTCAAATTTTACCTATCAACCCGACTGAAAGCCCTAGTTTGGTTTTGGTTAATTGATGAAACCTATTTGGTCTAATCCTATCACTAAAGCATGTGTGTAGCTAATAAGAAAGGATTGTGACCAAGCCAAGTGGTGGAGCTAGCAAGATGGCAACCATGGAGGATGGTGTTGGCCACAAGCACTTAAGAGATCAAGTGCTCTACCTTTGGTGAATCAAGAGAAGAAGAGAAGAGATGGAGCAAAGAGGCCCGAAGGCAAAGGTATAACCTATAGGGCTCTTTGTTTTTGTGATCAAGACACTTAGCGAGTGTGATCACATTTAGGATACATAGCCGTACTATTAAGAGGAGATTATTCACGGCTTATGCGGTGTTCAAGTGCCACTAGGTGTTCTCTAACATATCGATGCTATAAACCTAGTGAGTGACTAACACAACCCTTGGAAAATGCTTTGCAAAATGCTAACACACATGCACAAGTGTTGAAACACTTTGGTGTTAGCACATGGGAGCAAGGGTAGAAGTTAGAAAGTAAAAGCTGCAAAGTTAGGGGCATCGGACGCTGGAGGCGGCAGCATCGGACGCTGGCCGAGCGTCCGATGGCAAACCCTAACTGCTGTCTATTGTCGAGGGAGCATCGGACGCTGGCAACGGACGCAGGTGAAACACTGTTGCAGAGTCCGATGGCTATGACGTGGCGCGAGCGTGTTTTCCAGGGAGCATCGGACGCTGGCCTGCGTCTGATGCAGGACCATCGGACGCGTCCGATGCGTTTTGGCCCTCTCTGGAACCTCTCTGCATGGTCATCGGACGCTGGGGTTGAGCGTCCGATGTGAAGGTGTCGGTGCATCCGATGTAGCGCTGAGATAAGTAGAAATTGAGCAGAGGCATCAGAGCGTCCGATGCTAGGCATCGGTGCGTCCGATGCCACTTTAACCAGCGCGGGAAGGAATGTGACCGTTGGGATCTAACGGGCTGAATTCATTCCAGGGGACACATGGCTTCATCTGAAGCATCAGACGCTGGGGCAGCATCCGATGGTAGTGCATCGGCGCGTCCGATGACCCCGTCTTGAGCCCAACGGCTAGGCCGACTTGTGTGGCCTATTTAAGGGGCTTGGCCGGCTTGCTAGGTTTCTCTCTTGCACATTTTGATTCCTAAGCATTCTAGTGAGCCTTGGCAAGCCTCCCAACTCATCTCCCAAGTTGATTTGATCAAACCAAGTGAGATTGAGTGATCTAGTGCGTGATTTGAAAGAGTTCAATCTAGTGGCACTAGTTCTTCGCATCGGCATTGAGTTTTCTTGTTACTCTTGGCATTTGCTGGTGCCTAGACGGCTTGGAGGTGTTGAGGTGGTTGTTGGCAAGATTGGTGATTGTTCTTGGCCACCACCGATTGTGATTGTAAGAGGTCTTTGGAGCCTCACCTCGCCGGAGCGGCAAGAGGCATCCTTAGTGGATTGCTCGTGTCATTGAGCTACCTCACTAGTGGTAGATTCTTGTGGCGCTCTTTGTGAGCTTGGCTTTGCGCCGATTAGCCACCGGGTCACCTAGTGTTGGTCGACACAACGGGGAGTAGCGTGCCGGTAAGCACGTGAACCTCGGGATAAATCTTTGTCTCCCGAGTTCTTATTGTGATTGTGTCCCCATCTTGGTGATTGGTCTCCATCTACACATTCTTGGTGATTGGCTTCACAAGTGGATTTCACCGGTGATTGGCTCTCTACGTGGCGATCCCGAAGGCTCGGTGAAATTCCCTCTATCTAGCTTATTTACTTTGTGTACTTACTTTGAGCTACTTCTTTTGTGTAGATATCTTTTCTTGTTGTATATCTTTTGTCATATACCTTGTGTAGCTAGTTGTGAGTAGCTTGCTTAGTTTGTCTATTGCACACACTTGTCTCATATACATTTTTGTATACCATTCTTGTGCTAGAGCTATATTGTTTTTATTCCGCATTTGTTGTTAGCTCTAGTTGATTGTGTGACATAGAAATATTAGGTAGAATTGTTGGATAGGTGGCTTGCAACACTCTATTAGGCTAGCGCAAAAAACTTCGCCATTTGTTATACTAATAGGGTTTGCCTAAGTAATTTTGTAGATTTTTAATTAGGCTATTCACCCCCCCCCCCTCTAGCCAACTTGGACCTTTCAAGTGGTATCGGAGCCGTGGTCACCGTTTGTTTGAGGCTTAACATCCTCCGGTGTTAAAATGACTCAAATCAACTACATGGGGAAGCCACCACATTTTGACGGCACCAACTTTGATTGTTGGAAGAGGAAGATGTGTGCATTCACAAGAGGAATGAATAGAAAGATATGGGATGTGATTGAGCATGACTTTGCGATAATTGATCCCTCAAGTCTCACTCCTAGAGAAGAAGAGAAGCTTCAATGGAATGATGTGGCCATCAACTTATTCTATGAAGCGTTTGACACCAAAGTGTTTGAGCAAATCAAGAATCTTGAAAGAGCAAGTGAGATTTGGGAGAGATTGGAGGAGACCTATGAAGGCACCAAGGCGGTCAAGAGTGCCAAGCTATATATCCTCAAGGACAAGCTTGCTACCTTCAAGATGCAAGATGATGAGAGCATACCGGAGATGTTTCATCGGTTGCAAGTGATCATAAATGACTTGAAGGCTTTGGGAGAGAAGGTGGAGGACAAGGACTTTTCTCACAAGTTCTTGAGATGCTTACCACCAAGGTTTGACACTTTGGTGACCATCCTAGTGAGGGAAGGATTGGATACGGTAACCCCAAACCAAGTACTAGGTGATGTGGTCACTCAAGACACATACCGTGTGGAAAGGGATGGGGGAGCCCAAGAGGAAGAGAAGAAGAAGAAGGCCGTGGCATTCAAGGCTTCATCTTCCAAGAGCAAGAGTAAGGGAAAAGCAAAGAAGGAAGAAAGTGATGATGAAGCAAACACAAGCTTGAGTGAAATGGATGATGAGGAGATGGCTCTATTTGTGAAGAGATTTGGCAAGTTCATGAAGAAGAAGGGCTATGGAGCTAGAAAGAGAAGAGATGCAAACAAGAGCACAACCAAAAGGTGCTATAGATGCAAGAGCAAGGATCACTTCATTGCGGATTGTCCATACTCTAGTGATGAAGATGATGATGACCGCAAGAAGAGCAAGAAGAAGGACAAGAAGGAAAAGAAAGAAAAGAAGGAGAAGAAGAAGGAGAAGAAGAAGGGTGGATCCTATGTTGTGACATGGGATAGTGATGCTTCCTCAAGCGATGATGAGAGGAAGACCACCAAGAAGAAGGCTATGGCTAGTCTTGCTATCTCAAGCAAGCCTTCTATCTTCAACACTCCATCGACATGCTTCATGGCTAAGGCCACTAAGGTATCATCCGATGAGAGTGATAGTGAGAGTGATAGTGATTATGATGAGTACTCAAAGGAGGACCTCATGAGCATGCTACAAGATGCTCACTCTTACATTGAGACTAAGAGGAAGGAGTGCAAAGAATTGCGCAAGGCCAACAAGGCTCTTGAGCAATCCTTTGATGAGCTCAAGTCTACTCATGAGAGGCTAGAGGAAGCCCATGAGAAGCTTGATCAAGCTCACACTAGGCTTAAGAAAGCCCACTCCTCCCTCCTTGATCAAAGTAAGATTGAGGATGTTGTAGAGACATGCAATATAGGAGTAACTTGTGATATACTTGATGAATCATTTTATGCTCCTATCATTGTTGCTCCCACAAATGCATCATCATCATCTAGCTCAACTAAAATGCTTACTTCTACTACTTGTGATTCATCATTAGTTGTAGAAAATGAGAACCTTAAAAACAAGGTTGTTGAGCTCACTCATGCTTTAGGCAATGCCTATGGTGGAGATGCCCGCTTGCTTAAGTGCTTGGGTAGTCAAAGGTGTCCACTCAACAAAGAGGGACTTGGCTATACCCCCAAGAAGGGCAAGGCGGCCTTTGCTACTCACAAGACTAGTTTTGTGAAGAGCAATGGTCGATATTGCCATAATTGCAAGCAATCCGGGCACATAGAGCAAAATTGCTTTAACAAGAACAAGAACAAGAACAATGCTCATGCTTCATCTATTAGATTTGATTCTTGTTATATGCTTACAAAGGGGACTAATGGTGTGAGGGCTAAGTACATTGGTGCACCCATGGTTGGCCCAAAGAAGAAGGCAATTTGAGTGCCCAAGAGCTTGGTGAGTAACCTTGGAGGACCCAAAAAGGTTTGGGTACCTAAAAAGAATTGATCTCTTTTGTAGGTAAATTATAAAGCGGGAGGAAGGCATTGGGTGCTTGATAGTGGGTGCACTCAACACATGACCGGAGATGGAAGGATGTTCAAATCAATCAACACTAGTGGCAATGATCATGCGGATGCTATCACATTTGGTGACAACAAGAAAGGCAAGGTCAAAGGTTTGGGCAAGATTGCAATATCCAATGACTTGAGCATCTCCAATGTGCTATTAGTAGAGTCTCTCAACTTCAACTTGTTGTCCGTAGCACAATTGTGTGATTTAGGATTCAAATGCATATTTGGGGTTGATGATGTGGAAATAGTGAGTGTTGATGGAAGTGATTTGGTCTTCAAAGGATTTAGATATGAGAATCTTTATTTGGTGGACTTTGATGCAAGTGAAGCTCAATTGACAACATGTTTGTTCACCAAATCAAGTATGGGTTGGCTATGACATAGGCGCTTGGGACATGTTGGAATGAAGCAACTAAAGAGGCTAGTGAAGCATGACATGGTTAGAGGACTAAAAGATGTTCATTTTGAGAAGGACAAGCTTTGTAGTGCATGTCAAATGGGAAAACAAGTTGGAAACACTCATCCCAACAAAGGAATGATGAGCACTACACATGCACTTGAGTTGTTGCACATGGACTTGTTTGGACCAACTGCATATGCAAGTATTGGGGGAAACAAGTATGGCTTTGTGATAGTGGATGACTATACAAGATACACATGGGTCTTCTTTCTTGTTGACAAGAGTGAAGTGTTTGGCATATTCAAAACCTTTGTCAAGAGAAGTCAAAATGAGTTTGATAGAAGAATCAAGAAAGTGAGAAGTGACAATGGAAGTGAGTTTAGAAACACAAGAGTTGATGGGCTATGTGATGAGTTTGGAATCAAACATCAATTCTCGGCCAAATATACACCTCAATCCAATGAGATAGTTGAAAGGAAGAATAGGACACTCATTGATATGTCAAGATCCATGCTTAGTGAATACAATGTGAGTGATTCTTTTTGGGCCGAAGCAATCAACACGGCATGCTACTATAGCAATCGGCTCTATTGTCACCCTCTATTGAAGAAGACACCATATGAGCTCCTCAATGATAGAAAGCCCAACATTGCTTATTTCTGGGTCTTTGGGTGCAAATGCTACATATTGAAGAAGGGCACAAGACTTGGCAAGTTTGAGAAGAAATGTGATTAAGGGTTTTTACTTGGTTACTCCACTACAAGCAAAGCATATAGAGTGTGGAATGACACAACAAGAATAGTTGAAGAAGTCCATGATGTTGAGTTTGATGAAACCAATGGCTCTCATGAAGAACAAGACAACCTAGATGATGTGAGAGGAACACAATTGGTGGAAGCTATGAAGAACATGGACATTGGTGATATAAGGCCAAAGCAAGTGATTGACATAGAAGATGACAAAGATCAAGTGCTCTCTCCTCCAACCATGCATGACAATGATATTGCAAGCTCTAGTGGTTCTCAAGATCAACAAGATACTAGTGCAAGTGCTCAACCGCAACAAGTGCTCCAACCAACACATATTGCAAGAGATCATCCTTTGGATCAAATTGTTGGTGACATAAGAAGAGGTGTGCAAACAAGATCAAGATTGGCTTCATTTTGTGAACACTACTCATTTGTATCATCTATTGAGCCAACCAAGATTGATGAAGCTTTGATGGATGTTGATTGGGTGAATGCAATGCATGAAGAGTTAAACAACTTCACTCGCAATGATGTTTGGGAGTTAGTGGAAAGACCAAAGAACACAAATGTTATTGGTACAAGATGGGTCTTCCGAAACAAGCAAGATGAAGATGGCATTGTTATAAGGAATAAAGCAAGATTGGTAGCACAAGGTTACACTCAATTGGAAGGCATTGATTTTGGAGAAACTTATGCACCGGTTGCTAGATTGGAGGCCATAAGAATCTTACTTGCATATGCTTGTTCACACAACATCAAGCTCTATCAAATGGATGTCAAAAGTGCTTTTCTCAATGGATTCATCAATGAGCTAGTGTATGTTGAGCAACCTCCCGGATTTGAAGACTTGAAGAACCCCAACCATGTGTACAAGCTCAAGAAAGCATTATATGGGTTGAAGCAAGCACCTAGAGCATGGTATGAAAGATTAAGGGATTTCTTGCTATCGAAGGGTTTCAAGATGGGGAAGGTTGACACCACTCTCTTCACCAAGAAGATTGGAAGTGACTTGTTTGTGTTGCAAATCTATGTTGATGACATTATCTTTGGATCAACCAACCAAGATTTTTGTGAAGAGTTTGGAGAGATGATGGCTAAGGAGTTTGAGATGTCTATGATTGGAGAGCTTAGTTCCTTGGTCTACAAATCAAGCAAATGAAGAAAGGCACATTTGTTAGTCAAGGCAAGTACATCAAGGACATGCTCAAGAAGTTTGGGTTAGATGAAGCAAAAGCAATAACCACTCCAATGGGCACAAATGGACATTTGGATAGTGATTCTAGTGGTGACATGGTGGATCAAAAGCTATATCGGTCAATGATTGGAAGCCTACTCTATGTGACCGCATCAAGGCCGGATGTCATGTTTAGTGTGTGCATGTGTGCAAGGTTCCAAGCTTCACCAAGAGAAAGTCATTTGAAGGCAACCAAAAGAGTATTGAGATATTTGAAGCACACTCCTAATGTTGGACTATGGTATCCCAAGGGCTCTCAATTTGAATTGATTGGATACTCGGATTCCGATTATGCGGGATGCAAGGTGGATAGGAAGAGCACATCGGGCACTTGTCAATTGCTTGGAAGATCCCTTGTCTCATGGTCATCAAAGAAGCAAAACAGTGTTGCACTCTCTACCGCCGAAGCCGAATACATATCCGCGGGTAGTTGTTGTGCACAATTGCTATGGATGAAAGCAACATTGCAAGATTATGGAGTCAAGTTTGGACAAGTTCCATTGCTATGTGATAATGAGAGCGCCGTCAAAATAGCCATCAACCCGGTTCAACACTCAAGGACAAAGCACATTGATATAAGACATCACTTCATTAGAGATCATCAAGCAAAGAAAGACATATCTATTGAAAGTGTGGGCACCGATGATCAACTTGCCGATATCTTCACCAAGCCACTAGATGAGAGAAGGTTTTGCAAGCTAAGGAATGAGTTGAATATCCTAGACTTCTCCAACATGAGTTGAATGCACCCCCACTTATGACATGCCTCTCCTCCAAGCAAGCAAAGGTGAAATTGTTTGGCATGTGCATTCATTCTTATTAGGTTGTGATCTAGTTCATATAGCCATCACATTGCTTATTTAGGATCATTCATGGTAAATCAAATGAATTTGAAGTATATATGGTACCACTATTGCTTCTATGTTTGACTTGATCTAGTGGTAGCATATAACTTGTTTGTGAGCTTGTAACTCTAGTGTTTGGTCTAGTAGGTGAACAATAGGTGTTTAACCAACGTGAGTAAGATAACCATTGAGAGATGTGTGAAGAAGCTTACTCTAGAGCAAACCGTGTTAAATATCCTATGTTCATGAGCTAGATTAAGCCATAACTTGACTTAGTTTGATCCCTACATATGAATTTCATGGTAAAAGAATTGTCTCCTTCATTACAATTTGCCCCACCTTTATGATAATTGTTGACAAAGGGGGAGAAAAATGATGCAACTAAAGATATGCTAATATGCTAGAAAGATATGCTAATATGCTAGAAAGGGGAGATACAAAATAACAAGTGTTCAAGTGGGATCAGAGCATACAAATAGGGGGAGCAAGCTCATAAACATGATTGTTGCATTTGAAATGTGCATATTTATATGTTTGATTGCTATGCATAAGCTATTTAATTTGATATCCATGCTTATGTGGTGATTGCTAGTGATAGGTTATGTTTGATGAATTGATTCACTAGCATAACAACTAGACTTACTTGTATTTCAAGTGGTTCAAGAGCCTTATTATAATGTTGATCTCACGGGGTTCTTGAGTTTTGATGTATGTCTAGTGATAAAATGGTGCTAAGGATGGTTTAACATGTGCACTCCGATTGGTATCACGCTTCAAAGGTCCATTCTTATGCCTTAGCATCATCATTGGTAGTATTGCTCACCCACATTTTATATCCATACATATGTGCCAAATTTAGAACCAAACTCTATAGCACATACGTAGGGGGAGCTAATACTATCAATGTGGTTACTCAAGTTTAAATCACATATCTTTGTATAAGTTGTCATTAATTACCAAAAAGGGGGAGATTGAAAGCCCTAGTTTGGTTTTGGTTAATTGATGAAACCTATTTGGTCTAATCCTATCACTAAAGCATGTGTGTAGCTAATAAGAAAGGATTGTGACCAAGCCAAGTGGTGGAGCTAGCAAGATGGCAACCATGGAGGATGGTGTTGGCCACAAGCACTTAAGAGATCAAGTGCTCTACCTTTGGTGAATCAAGAGAAGAAGAGAAGAGATGGAGCAAAGAGGCCCGAAGGCAAAGGTATAACCTATAGGGCTCTTTGTTTTTGTGATCAAGACACTTAGCGAGTGTGATCACATTTAGGATACATAGCCGTACTATTAAGAGGAGATTATTCACGGCTTATGCGGTGTTCAAGTGCCACTAGGTGTTCTCTAACATATCGATGCTATAAACCTAGTGAGTGACTAACACAACCCTTGGAAAATGCTTTGCAAAATGCTAACACACATGCACAAGTGTTGAAACACTTTGGTGTTAGCACATGGGAGCAAGGGTAGAAGTTAGAAAGTAAAAGCTGCAAAGTTAGGGGCATCGGACGCTGGAGGCGGCAGCATCGGACGCTGGCCGAGCGTCCGATGGCAAACCCTAACTGCTGTCTATTGTCGAGGGAGCATCGGACGCTGGCAACGGACGCAGGTGAAACACTGTTGCAGAGTCCGATGGCTATGACGTGGCGCGAGCGTGTTTTCCAGGGAGCATCGGACGCTGGCCTGCGTCCGATGCAGGACCATCGGACGCGTCCGATGCGTTTTGGCCCTCTCTGGAACCTCTCTGCATGGTCATCGGACGCTGGGGTTGAGCGTCCGATGTGAAGGTGCCGGTGCATCCGATGTAGCGCTGAGATAAGTAGAAATTGAGCAGAGGCATCGGAGCGTCCGATGCTAGGAATCGGTGCGTCCGATGCCACTTTAACCAGCGCGGGAAGGAATGTGACCGTTGGGATCTAACGGGCTGAATTCATTCCAGGGGGACACATGGCTTCATCTGAAGCATCGGACGCTGGGGCAGCGTCCGATGGTAGTGCATCGGCGCGTCCGATGACCCCGTCTTGAGCCCAACGGCTAGGCCGACTTGTGTGGCCTATTTAAGGGGCTTGGCCGGCTTGCTAGGTTTCTCTCTTGCACATTTTGATTCCTAAGCATTCTAGTGAGCCTTGGCAAGCCTCCCAACTCATCTCCCAAGTTGATTTGATCAAACCAAGTGAGATTGAGTGATCTAGTGCGTGATTTGAAAGAGTTCAATCTAGTGGCACTAGTTCTTCGCATCGGCATTGAGTTTTCTTGTTACTCTTGGCATTTGCTGGTGCCTAGACGGCTTGGAGGTGTTGAGGTGGTTGTTGGCAAGATTGGTGATTGTTCTTGGCCACCACCGATTGTGATTGTAAGAGGTCTTTGGAGCCTCACCTCGCCGGAGCGGCAAGAGGCATCCTTAGTGGATTGCTCGTGTCATTGAGCTACCTCACTAGTGGTAGATTCTTGTGGCGCTCTTTGTGAGCTTGGCTTTGCGCCGATTAGCCACCGGGTCACCTAGTGTTGGTCGACACAACGGGGAGTAGCGTGCCGGCAAGCACGTGAACCTCGGGATAAATCTTTGTCTCCCGAGTTCTTATTGTGATTGTGTCCCCATCTTGGTGATTGGTCTCCATCTACACATTCTTGGTGATTGGCTTCACAAGTGGATTTCACCAGTGATTGGCTCTCTACGTGGCGATCCCGAAGGCTCGGTGAAATTCCCTCTATCTAGCTTATTTACTTTGTGTACTTACTTTGAGCTACTTCTTTTGTGTAGATATCTTTTCTTGTTGTATATCTTTTGTCATATACCTTGTGTAGCTAGTTGTGAGTAGCTTGCTTAGTTTGTCTAATGCACACACTTGTCTCATATACATTTTTGTATATCATTCTTGTGCTAGAGCTATATTGTTTTTATTCCGCATTTGTTGTTAGCTCTAGTTGATTGTGTGACATAGAAATATTAGGTAGAATTGTTGGATAGGTGGCTTGCAACACTCTATTAGGCTAGCGCAAAAAGCTTCGCCATTTGTTATACTAATAGGGTTTGCCTAAGTAATTTTGTAGATTTTTAATTAGGCTATTCACCCCCCCCCCCTCTAGCCAACTTGGACCTTTCACCGACTTTAAATTTTAGACTTGGCATTGTATATGCAAGTTTCTGGATTTATTTATAGGAAGAAATAATGTGACTTTCTTTGTGGTAGGTTAAAAGGACAAAATGGTCCAAGAGTTGAAGCCCCGCCAAAAGCGAGCCTTAATCAATCCTAGGCATACTCGTCAACCATTTGACGCAAAATTACGCACGAGACCAAGTTAAACTTGATAATCTGTCGAGCACACCATGAGAAAGAACTCAAACCGATCCACATTTCATCCAAAATCCACAAATAGTAAATAAAGCTTACAACATCATTAGGCCATTTCATACAACATATGATTTTCAATGAATTCATTACAACATTGATTCATAATTTCATAGGAAGAAAAAAGTTCAACAATTCGAATATAGGACGAATGGCAAAATAAGAGTTCTCCTCTGCACGCAACCAAAATATCACAAGGTGAAAAAAAACTACAAAGTGCGTCATAAATGGTGTCCTCGTTATGCTCACCGGGAGGAACTCCACAATCTGAAGTACCCATCTCGAACCATGGCAATAGGTTTGGGAAATAAATCCTAATTACTCAACACACTTTGTAAGACTTATCCGATTAGGTAGGAATAATTTCTGAACTTTTAAGATATGCTAGGTGCTATTTGGCTAGCTTGTTTTAATTATATAGAAAAATCTTACTGATAATAGATCCTTATTTCAAGTTCAAACATGTGATAAGCAATTAGAATACATGATCCATCACTATCCTCACCATCCATCATCTTTCAATTGTTACTACGATAGTGACAATAAGACAAGTGATATCCATATCAGAGGAGAGTGGTAATTTTCAAATCGATGTACATCTAGCTAAGTAAACCTAAAGACATGTCCTTATGGTACCTCGTTAGGTTTGTACGTGGCTACCATTCCTGATCTTGCACATATGAGACTTGAATCGACCTAGTTGACCTAGAGAACCCAACCTCATAGGCCATGTCCCATATAAGCTCCACCATGAGTTACTGTTGTAATTCTCCACCACCCAACTACTATCCAAGATGACGATGTAGCTGATGAGTAAACCGCATGAAATACCTTAGAGCAAGAAAGATACATTTAGATGTACACTTAGCAATTAATTTGACCTTGTCACTCTTCGAGCCAACAAACTCAAACCTTTTATTCACAACATGATGCTTCACAACTTCCTGAATCCTATGACATTGGAAAACAATGCACCTCAATAATATTGGAATTTTTAAAATCATGAAGCACATTTATCTCTTGAGGATCTAAACCACTCACTTCTACCTCAAGATACATCCTTCAGCAAGAATAGGATAAAAAAATTCATCATCTTGATGTGAAGTGTCATTTGTGGTTGGCTATGCAGGTGGTATTGGAATATAGATATGCTCATAGTCGACTCTAACATACTCCTCTTCGCTGTCAAATATATTTGTCTCCTGTTAGGCTCAAGGTTTAGCCGCTTTGTTTCAGCTTTATTATGCGTGGGTTGTGTACCAATACCAATGTGTTTTGTATGTTGGTTAGTTTGTATTCTGTAGGTTTGTTAGTTTGTTATAGGGTTCTTGGTACTAGTATTGGTAGGGAACATGTCATATCATCATGTGTGGGTGGGTCTTGGCTCAGCATAGGAATACCATTAGGTGGATCAACAGACAAAGTCTCTAAATCATCAAAGTTGTGCTCATTACAAATTGTTTTGTCAAAGACTCCTACTAAAAGGCGGCAACACATTGTGATAAGCTTTTCTATCCAAAATAGTATGTGGTACGCAAACCTTGCACTTTAATCTCTAGCGTGAACAAGTTGAGTTTAGCAACAAGCATGCAAATCAAGTCAAATGAGGGCAATTCTACTAGAAAAGGTCGACCTTCAATTCTGTCACATGGTCAGAGCTAGTTGAGTCTACCTGGGTCCATATTTTCCTATTGCTCCCACACTTCCTTTAGGGAGTTAAGGGGTCGAAGTTTGCAGAGACGATGACCATTTATCTTAAGTTACGACCATAGGCTCCAATTAATACCAAAAGCTTGAAGAAATGAATTTTTTTCGCCCCCAATATTTACAGCTAGAAATTATCATCGTTGACGACCGTATTCATCTTCGCTGTCACCGCTTAGCTAGTGAATAAGCGGATTGGACTCAACCTAGTCAACTAGCTCGATTAAGCGAGATAACCGGTCTATATGAAATATATAGACCGCTGCATACATACTCCCTTCGTTCGCAAATACTGGATGTTTTAGCAATGGACACAGAGATCAAGGTTAGTGATAAAAGGCTATAAACAATCATGAAATTACTAGCTCCTTTGTACTCCTCCCACACTCAGCAACTACGAGTACTTTTGCATAGACAAATCATTCACTATTCTTGAGGACGGGGAAGTGATAGAATGACCGGTGTTGTGTACTAGTACTGCTATGTGTTATAGAATGAGGCCATCCTATAAGAGCTAAAACGTCATCTAATTTGATACATATTTTAAATGCTCAAACGTGCGGACGGAGGGAGTACGTCTGATGGAGCCAAAACATAGTCGGATATACTCCCTCCATCCCAAATTATAAGGCATTCCAAGAATCTTGGAGAGTCAGAGTTTTTCAACTTTGACCAAAATTCTAGATAGAAATACAAAGACTTATGATATCAAATATGTATATTATGAAAAATATAACTAATAAAAAATCTAATTATACTTAGTTGATATCATAAATATTATTTTCTTATTATATAAATTTGGTCAAAGTTAAATAACTTTGACTCTCCAAAATTCTTGGAATGTCTTGTAATTTGGGATGGAGGGAGTATAAAATAAAGTTTTACCTATGCAAATAATTACAGTGAAATGTTTAAATATCGTGAATACGACTTATATATAAGTTATATATAATCATCATTCCAATTAAACCTACTTTTTAAGCAGTATAGGACAGACGACAGACTCGTTAGGCCGGTGCTTCCTCGTTCGTTCCTTTCTCCTACCCGCATTCGCTGCCGTACGACGGCGCCGGAGTTCCGGGGGGACCGGGCCATCCTTTCCCCTTATCCCCCAGTTCTGCATTTCCCTCTTCGCAGACATTCGAGTACTTGCGCCCGCCGCCAGTTCTTCAGATGGCCGCAGCGGGCGACGCGGCCAAGGAGTACGTCGCCGGATCCGCCGCCGGCGTCGCCCAGGTCGTAGTCGGCCACCCGTTCGACACGGTCAAGGTATATTTTCTCTCTTTCTCTTCTCTTCGTTCTTGCCTTCTTAGGCTCCGTTCTACACAAGTTTTCTCTGGATTCTTGGTCGGTCCTGTTTCAGCCATGTTGTGCCCCAACGATACTAGATGTTCGATGAAATGCTTGCGAGGTTTCATCAGCACATAGATATCCTACACTGCTTTACATAGCTTGGGTGGTCAACAATGCTCTTCCAGTCTTCCTTTTATATATTCCCGTGCTTGTTCAGCTATAAATTGTCGGTGAACCTTGGTGGTCAGCTCATTCTCGCCTCTGGCCGCACTGTTCTTTTTACTTCTGTGGTGGAAAAAGGTTGCAGTTGCAATTGTATATGTATAGTTCGTTTCTTAGGCATATGATCTCACATGTGCATAAAGTTGCTTATAGATGGGCTGAATGTAAAATTCAATTGTACCATCAAGACTTGCTCGAGTTATTAATGTCCAGACAGAAATTAAGCACCTCAGTAGCCCACACACCGTATAACCTAGGTCTAGAAAATTTTGAGTCTTCCTTGTTCACACCGATGAATTCCCAGATTGTTCTTAAGTGATGGTTTATTTAATGCCTTATATTTGTCGGGTGTAAACTATAGTAGTGCAGTCCTATGTTGTCATGGCGGTGGGCTGGGTTGCGATGACCTTACATATGTCAGCCACCTAGTTTCTCCATGGTGCACCTAGATTTTCACCATACTGCTGCATTCACCCCTGTTTTCAAGTGTCTGATTAAGCTAACTTCCAGCTAAATTTGTATAATGTGCATGTTACAGTTAGTAGCACATTATTTTTTGTCGCTTCCAGCTAACTTCAAGTTGTCCTGAATGAATCTTTTTTGACGAAAGCACTCTGGTTTGGGGAGACCCATCACATCAAGCCGGTCTGCAAGTCTATTAGCCAGGATTTTGGTCACAAGCTTGGCAAAGCTGTGGACCAAGCTAATAGGTCTGAAGTCTTTGACTTGCACCGCATTCGTTTCTTAGGAAAATGCTTGTAATTCATGAGGAGCAACGTAGATTGCGCACCTAGGGTAGTAGTAACAGCACCTGCAATACTAGGTCAGTTGAGTAGGCTTAGGGATAGTTTAGTTTTCTTGGTTAGTAAGTCAATATCTTAAATTTATAATCTTAGGAGATGGTGAGTAGTATTATGTTTAGATGGGAACTTAGATTAAATACTGTGCTTCTATGAACAGTGGTGCCTAATAACCACTTAGGTTTGAGAAGTGGTATATGTACAGACCATTTACTAACAATTATGGGAGCCTAGCATCTTAACACCATTAGAGCTAATCAACCTGCAGTTAATGCTAGTCCAGTAATCCTGGTTACACGTTCATGGTAACTGTTAGTACTTGATGATTAGTAAAAAGAATTAAGTATGTATACCATTTCCCCTTAAATTTAGCTAGAATATGAGTCTTTCTCTATCAAAATTCAAAACTTATATTTATTCCGGTTTTGGTTTGTCCTCTATCCTAAACAGTCCTCTTTGCCCTTGCTGTCTGGCCTCATTTAGATGGTTTGTTACCCTTGGTGAAGGATTTGCCACCAAACTAGGCATCACTCCCATTGGACCCTGATGATCCACATTTCTAGGCGATTTTGGCACTGTATGAGTCAATTAAACATAAGTCCATACTCCATAGTACATTGAGAAAGTCAGCTGTATGTAATATTATGTGAAGTGATACTAACAAATTCTGGATCTCACTGTAGATTCTGTTAGTCCCAGGCCTATTGAACGGTTACTTGATATACAAGTGTACAAAATACATGCTAAAGATAGTGATTGGATATAGTTTGGGCTAACCCTAGAAGGGTAGCAATATAGTATCCCCTTACATGGCCTAGACACATATACTCCAACACCCCCCCGCAGTCTGAACTACCGACGCAGCGGAGTTTCAAGACTGAGCACGAAAGAAGTACAACACACAGCCCCCCCGATAGACTCAACTAGCCACTAGTGATGTTGAGGCTGGAGCGAAACTCGGAGAACGTCGAGGACGGGAGGCCCTTTGTGAAGATGTCAGCGAACTGGAGGGTGGTCGGGACGTGGAGGACGCGAACATCTCCGATGGTGACCCGATCGCGGACAAAGTGGAGGTCAATCTCACATGCTTGGTCCGCTGGTGTTGAACGGGGTTGGTGGAGAGGTACACCGCGCTGACGTTGTCGCAGTAGACCAACGTGCTCCGTGTCAGAGGACTGTGGAGCTCGCCAAGGAGGTTGCCGGAGCCAGGAGGTCTCAGCCACGCCGTTAGCAACAGCGCGGTACTCCGCCTCGGCACTGGAGCGGGAGACCACCGCGCTGGCGCTTGGACGGCCAAGACACCAGGTTGCCGCCGAGGAAGACAGCATAGCCGGAGGTGGACCGGTGAGTATCCGGACACCCGACCCAGTCGGCATCGGTGTAGACCACGAGCTCGGTGGAGGCCGACCGGTGGAGGAGCAAGCCGTAGTCGACGATGTCGCGGAGGTAGCGAAGGAGGTGCTTGAGAGCCGTGAGGTGAGGCTCACGTGGATCATGCATATGGAGGCAAATCTGCTGAACTGCATATGTGATGTCCGGGCGGGTGAAGGTGAGGTACTGAAGCGCCCCTGCAAGACTCCTGTACGCAGTGGAGTCAGTGACTGCGGTGCCCTCGGTCTCTAACAGCTTGGCCTGAGTGTCAACTGGGGTGGAGGCAGGACTTGCAGTCAGTCATCCCAGCTCGCTCCAGGATATCAAGAGTGTACTGGCGCTGGTGAAGAAAAAGACCCGCAGAACGAGGCTCAACGTGACCCCGAGGAAGTGATGGAGCACACCGAGATCCTTCATCGCAAACTCCTGCTGAAGAGAGGATGATCCGCCGCAGTTAGAGTTGGGCTGGAAGCTGTGAGTACAATATCATCAACATAGAGCAGCAGATAAGCAGTCTCCCCGCCGTGGTGATATATGAACAGAGAGGTATCTGACTTGGCCTCCACAAAAGCCCAGGGTAAGCAGAAAGGCAGCAAACCGAGAGTACCACGCCTGAGGAGCCTGCTTGAGGCCGTAGAGTGACTTGTTGAGCGGCAGACCAGATCTGGGCGAGAAGAGTCAACAAACCCGCAGGCTGACTGCAATAGACCGTCACAGCAAGTGTCCCGTGGAGGAAAGCTTCTTGACGTCCAGCTGATGCACTGGCCAGGAGCGAAGAGAGCCAGTGAGAGAACAGGCCAGTGAGAGAACAGTGCGGACTGTAGCGGGCTTCACCACGGGACTGAATGTCTCATCATAGTCAACTTCAGGTCGCTGAGTGAAACCCCGGAGAACCCAACGAGCCTTGTACCGCTCAAGGGTGCCATCAGCCCGACGCTTGTGTGTCCAGATCCACTTGCCGGTGACCACATTGGAGCCAGGTGGACGAGGCACCAGATCCCAAGTCTGGTTGGCGAGAAGAGCCGCGTACTCCGCTTCCATGGCACCCCGCCAGTGAGGGTCGCCAGGGCGTCGCGCATGGAAGAGGGTACCAGAGAGACCCGTGGCTCGCCGGGCGTCGCGGCGAGAGCCCGAGGCCGCAGTACCCCCGCTGCCTGCCGCGTCACCATGGGGTGAATATGACGCGGGTGGCGGTGAAGAAGAGGCGGGTGGTCAACGGGTGGCTCGACCCCAGCAGCCGGCGGTGGAGGCGGCGGCGTAGGCGTCGACGGTGGAGAAGAGGCCACGGAAGGTGACCGAGGTAGCGGCGACTGCGACGGTTCCCGCACCGGTGCCGGCGAGACCGCCCGTGCCTGGCGCTGGTAGACCCGCACCGGCTGGGCGAAGCGTGCCGGAGGTGCCGAAGGCGGCGGCCGCAGGGTCAGGCGCATCGGGGGACGTGGCCACCGGAATGGTGCAGGGCGCAGGAGCCGGCAGGGCCCAGAGGTCGGCGAGCTGGGGTACGGGCCCGACGGTGGGCGCTGGAGAGGACCTGCAGGGTAAAACAGTAAAGGTGGCTGGGCCACCGCGTCAGTGGGAAACAGGGAGGAGGGGCAGGGTCGGAGGTGGGAGGAGAGGTGGTGGTGGTGGAGAAGGGGAAATCGGCCTCGTCGAACACAACGTGTCGTGAAATGAGGACGCGACGAGAGGAGAGGTCAAAGCAACGGTACCCCTTGTGATCCGGGGAGTACCCGAGGAAGACACACCGAGTCGACCGGGGAGCCAACTTGTGAGAGCAGTGGCAGTGGTGTTAGGGTAACACGCACACCCGAAGACACGAAGGGGGTCGTAGCGAGGAAGGGAACCGAAGAGGGCGTGGTGAGGAGTGAGAGCAGGACAGGCAGCGGAGGGTAAACGGTTGAGAAGGTAGGTGGAGGTGTGAAGACCCTCGGCCCAGAAACGAGCAGGGAGCGAGGCCTGCACGAGAAGGGTGCGTATGGTGTCGTTCGTGGTGCGAATCATATGTTCAGCCTTGCCGTTCTGGGAGGAGTGTAGGGGCACGACATGCGCAATTGCATGCCGTGGGAGAGGAATAAAGCACGAGAAGCGTTGTTGTCGAACTCCTCACGCCCGTTGTCACCACACTGAACGGCCTTGCATGGTGAGGACCGAACTGAGTGGACACCCCGCGAGAAGTGAAGAAGTGTGGAGAAGTACAGATTTTTCAAGGACGAAGAGGAAAGTCCAGGAGTAGTGAGAGAAATCCTCCACCAACACAAGATGTAGTTATAGCCAGAACATACTCGAAGTGACACGCGAGATTGTCCACAGCGCAATTGTACAACGATCAAAAATATGTGTCGTCATGGTGAAGAAGAGAGGTAGCTGGAAAAGACCTGGAACGTGCTAACATGACGGCCTAAGTGTGCCACGCATGACACAAAAATTATCATCGTGAGCGCAGAGACAATGGAATGTCGGACGACGGACTAAGGTGCTCAAAATGGTCCCGGTACAGGATGCTCGCAAGACGACGCATTGCCAAGTAGTGAGGAATGCGTCCGTGTGGCGTCCGGTAAAGCAGATGAGCGTGGTGTTAGGCGAGGACCGTAGGACCACCCAAGGAGGGTGGTTAGAAAGGGCCTCTCGCGGCGCCGATAAGTTCAGCCTGCAACATCGAGGAGAGAGGAACGCCGGGAAGCAGATCCATTCAGCAGTGTTAAGACTAAAGAAGTCAAATTAACAGCAACATGAATTGTCCAGTGGTAGAACGACGAATAAAAGACGGTTATGAACCATAGAAAGGAGTCAGACAAAGAAGGCGCCCGGAAGACTAAAGGAGACCTATGATGCCGGCCACGCACCCAACAGATTTATGGGAGAACCGAAACCATTGTCGACCCATGATGGGACGAGAGGGTGGAAAGGAGGAAGGATGGTGAACGGAGGAGAAGTATACCGGGGTCAGTAGTGGTGTGGTAGGTGGCAACCCTGAGTCAGCAATCCAAGTTCCGAGACTGGTGGAGTGACACTCATGGTGCTGAAGGAGCGTGCCAGTGCTGTCGGGTCCCAACCGACATGCCAGGCGTGGCCACGGAAGGAGTCCCCGTGACGGAAGTGAAGGGACAAGCATCCCCCGGAGTCCACTGAGCCCTGGACCCCTCCAGCGAGCATGGCCGCCGAGGACGATACCCTGCACCACCAACCGCGAAATGGCCCATTGAGATGCGCCCTGACCATGGGTGTTGTAGGATGGCCAGGGTGCACCCCGGGAGCCGCCGGTGTGTTCCCACGGCCGGCCCCGCACCCAAACCACCCACCCCTCACCCCCCGCGTCGACGGCACCGCCAACGCCCCCCCCCCCCCCCCCCCCACCCCCGCTCGGCCCTTTAGGAGGACCAGTAGAGACGACGCGGGCGGATCGTGGGGGACTCAGCGGAGTGGCAGCCATTGCAGTTGGACGACGACGATGACCCCAGCGAACGGAGAGCGACCCGGGCCTGGATGCCTGAGTGGCTCCTCCTGACAGGTCGGCACGAAACCTGAAGGAAGAGGGGAACGGCCGCTGCCGAGTGATCCATGTCCGAGGTGGCACTTGCCTCGCTGAGGGCTGACTTGAGGACCTCAAGAACCGGTCCTCCACAGCACAACCCAGGTCACCGATTCACGCATGCCCTTCATCCGGCGAACAGTACTCACCGGCGGAGAGTTCACCCTGGACAAAGTGCGGAAAGCTCGCATCGAGACGTAGTCCCGGGCTTTGGCGTTGCGGAACTTGCCCTCGGAAGCCAGCCAAGGCACGACGGGCCGGTGGCGGGGTGGTGCCCTCCGGAGGGGCTCGACCTAGGTCGTGCAGGTCGAGGGAGATGTCCAAGATCCAGAGGGACTATGCCTGTCGAGGCGCTGTCACCCAGAGGTTTGAGCCGCAGAAGCCGCATTGATGGTGAGGACGTGGTCGTCGAGGGCGTAGCGGCGGAGGGGAGGAGTATACCAGGTCCTTCCCAGCGGGGCATAGGACGACGACTCAGAGTCGATGACGACGGGAACCAGACCTCCGGATGTTCTGGACGGCCCCCGACCTGTGTAAGTGGAGCTGAGCGACGAGAAGGACAATCCGATCGTTTCCTGGAGAGGGAGCCAACCGTGGAAAGCGCGCCCTGAGGATGTGGGCACCGTGTTCGGGCACACAAGGCAGGCGAGAGCTGCTCCGCTCGGCGAGCCTGATGGGCGAGGGAGGCGTCAGCCGCGTCGCTCACTCTCCCAGATTAGGGCATCGGCACGCACCCTCGCGTCTGTCCTTCCGCGGCAGCGACGCGCGCAGCAACAAATGGCGGGAGCGAGGGTCGTAGTCCGGGTTGGGGAAAAAGCGTTGGCGGAGGTGGCGCGGGGAGGAGCCGGCCGATCGCCCGAACTCAACTCATTGCCAACGCACCCTCATCCTGGGCCCAAGGCACCGTGGCGCAGGCCAGCCGCATAGGAGTGGAGGGGAGCTGCTGGTCAGCCTGAGGGGTCGTTGACGAGGCCATCGCACCAGCTCCCTGGAGACCTGCGCCCCGCCACCTGGTGGGGCCCGATACCATGAGGAGGGGCAGAGGCGGATCGGGCACCAGGGGCGGGCCGCCCGCAGCCCTGGCCGCCGTGCAGCAGGGCTCCCCGCGCACGTAGCCGGTCGCGCCCGGTTCCTCCGGCGGTCCTTTTCGTGCCCTCTCCCTGGCCTCGCCCAAGCGGTGTCTGCGCATGTTCCTAGACGTCTTTCGTTTCTTTCCTCCGCAATGCCTATGCTCGTTCCTCCCCGCCTGACCCGCCCGCAGCCGCGACGAAGGCGGCGGCGCCAGGCTGTGCGGGCCGGAGGCGCCGCGAGTTGGTCCCCAGGTGAGCAGATGGAAGGGAGGGAAGGAGGATTAGTAGGTTGGAGGGATGAGGAGGCTGCCCCCGCTCGTTCATGGCCGCGGCGCAGGCGCGAGGAGGTGGCGGCGGCTCAGGCTGGAGGTG